>LYNE01000350.1:11470-23649 GCA_001662545.1 Rosa x damascena | reverse complement strand
ACTGATATCACTTCCCTTCCACAGTCATCTTTTTCTAGATTGACAAAACTCAGTGCACTTCTCTTGCATCATTGTCGCAACTTAAAATTCCTGCCTTCTCTAGAAAGTGTAAGAAACTACTTGTTCTTGATCTTTCTGATACTCAGGTAGCAGAGTTACCAAAGGGGATGAAGAAACTAACCAAACTTCTTCGGCTAAACCGTCTTGGACCAAAGTGAAAATATTTGAAGCTAATTGAGTGCCTGTTAGTCCATCTGGAAGAAATGTTAATGATAACTAATGAGTCAGGTTTTCTGTGGGAATCAACCAAAGGAGCATCTATAGATCAGCTGATATCACTCCAGAACTTTGCTATTCTTCATGTCAACTTCCTAAATGCAGCATCCTTGGACATGTATGTTGATAAGCATCACTGTCCGCCAAGTTTCAAATTCTGTGTTGGTGGTGCTTCTGCCAAGAACTTACCTGAAAACAGCATAGTTTTCAAGGGTAACTTCCTTATGAATGGAGGAAACCTGGTCTCACTCCCAGAACACACCTCTGAGCTGCATGTAATGAGCAATGATGATCTACAAAAGTTAACTGACATCTAAAGAACCTGAAGGTCATCAACATTCATGACTGCCAAAGTTTGGTCTATCTATTTATGACAGGCATGTTGGGCAACCTTCCAAACCTAGAAATGGTTTTTGTCAAAAAATGTCAAAAGATGGTGGGTTTGATAGAGCCAGAAGAATCTGACGTGATTAAACCTCATTTGAAGCTGAAGCACCTACAGATCATTCGTATCTCTGACTGAAAATTTGGTCTACTTATTGAAGAGTGAGATGCTGCACTACTTCCCCAACCTCTTAGATATCTCCATCAAACGATGCCAGAGAATGGAAGTGGTAATAGAGTCGGAAGAGCCGAATGTTTGTCCTGATATTCTTCCAAAATTACAGAAGTTGGTGTTGCGTGATCTCCAAGAATTACATAGCATTTATAATGGAGAAATGAAGTGTAATTGTAGGCAGAACCTTTGGAATTGTCCTGCCCTAAAGTTGCCGATGATAACTTGTCTGCCTGCAGAACTGCTTCCAAGGTTAGTATGCCACAAACGATTTATTCCATGTCCCTTTTATATTAGAACTCAACTTTCCTGGTTTGAACACTTACAAGATAATGTGGATTGCTAATTCTATATAGTTTCTTCTTTAACAAGTTCTTCTTCTGTGCTTGGATTTTTTTTTCCTGTATGCCTTTTGTGTGTGTTTCCAGTCCCTGTGTCTGGTAAACAACCTTCCTGCTTGGCTTTGTCTTAAGAAGACCATGCGATTTGTCTTTATAAGGAAGGCACTATATATGTAATAGGATCACCCTCAGAACTCTGAGGATCGATTCCCGTGGCTGGAGTGGGGTCTTCTGAAGTGTTATCAACAATGACCCTGCATTTTCATTTTCTATTGAAGAGCTGTCAGTTTCAAGTGTGAAAAGAGATTTAGAAACCGTTATGCTGGAATTAATAATATTATTGACAATGACCCTGCAATTTTGGGTCAATCCTTATTCTCATGCTTATTTAGTCACTCACTTTTAGTTCCAGTTTGAATCTCTGAAAGTGAATACTTTGCTGTTTGCAAGAAAAAGCTCAGGTTGGTCTGTTTTCATAATGCTTGTATTCATGAATTTTGGTTCAGTCATTTCAAGATGCACTGATATATATATATATATATATATATATAGATATGTTTGGCACACTTTGGCTGCAGATGAGGTGCTTGTTGAAATACCAAAGCAGAAGGGCATAATACTACTTTAAAGAACAAGGTATTTCTTTACTCATCATATTGGTTTTTTCTATGTTAATGATGGATTTTAATAACTAATTTCACTAAAAAGGGCTGTTTTTGGTTTTTCCTACCCTTTATGGCTGTAGAGTGACTACCAAAAAAAGAAAGTTATCCACGAGTCAAACTCAGAAGCTCATCAGTCTTGCATAATCTTTTGCTTATATCATTTTCCCATGCACCATATATACCAACAATAATGAACTGAAATATTCGTAAACTTGTGAGTGTAGACGATATGCTTATGGATAGCAGCAGACAATGAAAGAGACTGTCTTTACCAGTACAGTACTCCTTTGAAGGTTTACCTCACTCTAGCTTTAATTAACATGCATGTGTCTTAGCTAATCCTGACCAACCTAACATTCCTTATGTTAAACTGGTGTTCTTAAGTGGCTTACATCTATATTCCTGGGCATTTATTGCTGCAAGATTTTATTGTCTCTGTATCAATTTATCATTATAGTAACAAGTTGGGAGTAACACTATTAACAATGACCCTGCATTTTCATTTTCAATTAAAGAGCTGTCGGTTTCAAATTTGAAAAGGAGACTGCAATTTGAACATCAGTCGTTATCCTCATGCTTATTTATTAATTCACTTATAGTTCCAGTTGATGAATCGCTGAAGGTGAAATACTTTGTTGTTTGCAAGAAAAAGGGTAAGTTGGTTTGTTTTCATAATATTTTGGTTTAGACATTTCAAGATGCAGAGAATCAGTATGAGTGCTTACAGATAACAAAAATGTTCCACAGATGAGGTTTTTCTTTTTCTTTTCTTTTTTTAATAGTCCCATGAGAACCAAAACAAGCCTCTCCCTACAAGTTCTTCCAAGTACAAGGTTTTTCAACTTTTTAAATGTGAAAAGTATTTTACTTTGTTATTTTGTTTTTATCGTGTATGAATAAGCTAGCTAGGAGTTTGATTGAATATCTGTCTCTTTGTCAGTTGGTTGAGTGGTTAATGTTACCGTGCGTTTTCTGACTTTCTTCCGTGAACTGCTGTAATTGCTTTAATGTATTTCTCTGTGGCTCTAGCTATTAACCAGTGTATCTAGATTCATTGTTTCTGAATCAATTTATCATTGTACTAACAAGTTGGGGTAGCATTTTCATTCTTCCTCATTACAATGTGAACAGAAATTCACCAACTGTAACTAAGCAACATGGAGTTGGTGGGTGGGACTTGGGAGTATTTTCTTTTTTCTTTCACTACTGATATTTGTTTTTACTGTATAATCATTAGGGCAGCTCTCATTCTTCTCTGAAGTTCATGCCCGAGTAAACCTGGCATTGGGATTAGATGTGAAAGAGTGACTCAAACGAGTTGCAATTTGCAAATGGCAGGTATGATATTCTTAGCTGGTTTTCTATAATTTTCGACTTCATTACAACCTCAAATTAACTCTCCTCGTAACTCGAGCTTTCTCACAGTCTTTCTCTCGTTATACTTGGAAGTAACTTTCCTGAATCATTTATGCATGTCTCGTAGATAAGAGTTATAACTGACTTATAAGTTATGAGTTGTATGTTACATTAGAACTAATGATCTGTTGATGCCTACAACAATGTCAACAGCCAATCTAATTCATTAAACTTGCTCCAAGGTTGTAAGAACAAAAAAGATTGCTTTTGCAGTTTTGCTATTTTAACATGAGCTCGTATTGGTTTTACTTGAACTATGATGACATGAACTGATATCGGCTCACCTTAATATATTTCCCCATTGCAGAAACAATTGCACTTGTTTCCAGCGTTTTTGGTTGCCTAACTGTAGCTGTAACTCTGGCAGCACCCTGTTTTTGTGTACCCCTTACGGATAAATATGATTTCTTGAGGAAACGAGAAAAAAAGCTTCGTGCTCTATTACTTGAACTGAATGAGCTGGAACAGAAAAGGAGTAAGGTAGATCAGGAATCTAAGGAGAAGGTGGTGCGTAAGTTTGTGAGAAGTTCTGAGTGGTTGCAAGAGAGAGAATATTATCAAGGAAGCTGCTGTATGGAAGTTTGAGGAGAGTATACATAAGAAGTATTGCTGTGGTCTACCCAACTATAGGTCACAGTATAAAGCTGGAAAACAAATTTCTGAAAGAACTGACCAGTTGGTTGAACTAATAACCGAAGGCGAAAAATTCATTAATATGCAGGGGTCTGATGTGGTCGGGAAAATGATATGAGGAAGCAAGTTCATGGGGGAGACGGCAAATGCTACAGTTGAAGAGATAAAGAAGTGTGTATCAGACTATCAGGAGAAGAGGTTGCGACAATACATGTTTATGGAATGTCTGGTTTAGGCAAGTCGAATATTGTATCGCAAGTTAATGATCTGATATTACATGAGGAAGATGTTGATGATAACACAGGAAATGGCCATTTTGATAAAGTTCGTTTTGTGACTGTAGAGAATGAGCTCGTATCAACTAAAGCATTCGTTGAGGATCTGCAGAAGCAGATTGCAGATAAATTACAAATTGATCTTCACAAGGAAAATGGAAGTAGTGCAGATGATGCATTGGCAAGTGCCTTGGCCAAGTTAAGATTTCTGATCATTTTGGATGATATGCATACAGAACCGTCTCTTGAGGCAATCAGCATTCCAAGGCCAAGTGAAGAGAATCGCTGCAAGGTTATTATTGTATTCAGCTCACTTACAATGTGCAGCGACATCCACGTTGATGAAAAGTTTGAGATCAAACCTTTATCTGCTACAGAGGCACAAAAACTGTTTGAGAGTGAAGCTGGCATTAAATTGTCAAAGCTAGGGGATGATACTCAAGCCATTGCAAAGAAGATGATAGATGAATGTGATGGTTTTCCCATCACAATTATCTTGCTGGTACCAATGTACAACTTCATACCTGTTGATCTAGAAAGACTGAGCCCTCTCAGGCTCTCAGCTGCCAATTTGGGTTCTAACTTCTAAGAAGTTGCTGACGGGCTCATAAGTACACCATTCATCACCATCCCAATGTACACTTCAAGAATTTGGACAATACAAATAGGAGTTATTAACAAGTTTACTCATTTGTACGAAAATTTTATGATGCATCAATTAGACTAGAATTGACACAAAGGTAGACTCAATCCATGCATAAGTAAAAGTAAATTAACTAATTATCTTGATCTCAAATTAGTCTACTTCCGTGTCGAACTAATCTATTTAATGTATTGATACATTAATAATATTAATGCACCATAAACCTATGTTCGAAAAGACATCACGAGACTGAAAAATAATCATCTCAATCAATCAATCATGGATATCCAAAATCGAACGTCATGAAGTCGTCCGTTTTTTTATGGGAATTTTTTTTTTTTTGGAATAACACTAATAAGTATTTGTAGTCGTATAAAACTTGTAAACACAATGAGTATTGTTCATTACACTTATCAATTGAAAAAATGAACAATACTCATTGTGAAAGAAATTTGAGCATCTATAAGTTTATTCACTCTTTGAGGAGGAATAGGATTACACCACAAAGAGCCGAAAATTTGGTGTTTGTGCATAATAATCTTTGTCAAGGAGAACTCCACAATACAAAAGTGGAGAAACGTGAGATATTGGAGGGGATAATTTTGATTCAATCGATACGGTTAATGGAGGCATTCTTGAGGTTGCCAACCTCTCTCTTGATGAACTGGACTTGGAGGGTGTAATCTTTGATGATGATGACGAAGTTGATTGAAGTTGTGGAAGTTTGTTTATTGTGCTTGAACTTAGTTTTATTTATGTTGTTTGAACTTTTTGTTAAGTAATTTGATCCTTGGACTTATGTTCACGTTCACCACTACGATTCTTGCTTTATTAGGTATTAAAATGATGTGTGACTTGTGTGTTTAGGCTTTGCTTGATACTGCATTTTGTGTCTAAACTTATTGCATGTTTGTTGGAACTTTGATTAGAAAGATTAGCGTTCTTTTGTTAATATGTTGCTGGATATGTTTTGCGCATTCATATCTCCTTGTCCTTTGTTATATCTGTTTCCTTTATCTATGGTGATTTCCTTATATAAGGGCAGTTGCTAGGTTGTATTTCCATTCATCTTCTTAAATATATAAGATACTAAGGCAATAAGCAAAGCAACAAGGCGATTAACATCGGGGCGGACAAGAACGCTAAGGGTGAGGTCGAGAGAGGCGATTAACATCGGGGTGGACGAGAACCGTAAGGCTGAGGTCAGCCATATGGAGATCCTTGGTGCAGCAGAAGGAGGAGAACTCGTGAGGCCGGTCCGGATGTTTTAGATGTACGGCTTCTGGATCCATGGGACGACGAAGTAGGTGACTTAGCCTACGGTGTCGTTGAGGACGCCGAGGAAACGGTCAACGAGGGCGGCGCCCTGGCCAGCGTCGACTGTGTAGAGGGTGGAGGTGACGATGGTGGCGCCAGTGCCAAGGCTGAAGGCGGTGCGGGCGAGTTTTTTGAGGAAGGGCATGGCGACACTTCCCATAGTTTGAGGATGTGAGGGTCGAACTCGGTTAGGGTAAAATGCAAAGGAAATTATACATATACTAAAGCCCAAAGAGCACTATTTATCACACCGTTCCTAGCACTATTCATTGAAATGAACACTTTACCCTTATCTTTTGATTTGAATTACAATCTTTTTTTTCTTTTTCTTTTTTATAAAAATTCTGCCATATACTTTAATTGTTTTTTTATTATTAAAATAAAAACAATTCTGTTTTATATTTGTAAATTTCTACAAATTATAGAAAAATTTTATTTTTTGTTGTATCTCATTTGTTGTTAATCTATTAATCTATTATCAACAACAAAACAAAACAAATCATATTTTAAGTAAAGCCGATGTTTTTTAGATTGCGAGTAATCCGAGTATTCATCTATTACATATGAAACTTGGAAAAAAAAAATCTGAATTCTTTCACTGCATGATTGTTTATGTGTGAGAATAGGGAACGGGAACTAAGTATGAGGCAAGGTAGAGAGAGAGAGAGAGAGAGAGAGAGAGAGATGACACAAGCATGTATAGTGGTTCATATGTAATGTTGAGATACGACGTATAAGTCGAAAATTTATGCGGTTGTGATAGTATAACAAACTGCATATGATGCATACATGTGTGATGAACGCGTACATAATGATATGTATATGTTGTATGCAAATGATGCGTATGTTAGGATCGGGAGTGTTTTTACTCACCGAGCCCCCAAGTCACATAATTAGTAAAACGGAAATTTGGAATTGAATTATGTTCGATGATGCCGACAAGGCTAAGAATGAAGCTCCAGTATCGAGGTAACTACTTGTCATACTAGCGAGACTATGGCAAGACCATGATAGTCCCCCGAATATGAGTGTGTAAGAATTGCGCTCGCTCATATTGAGTGAGTGATAGGTAGTGTGAGTTCTGTCCTATGGTCTTATTAATGGGATGTAAAAGAAATTTAATTGTTACGATCAACAATAGGTGAAAATTTTTAATATTTCCATTAATAGACTATAGAACGAAAAGTATAAGCGTGAAGCTCAATGATAGTCCCTGTCGGGTACTACCTCCACTTGTGATTAGTGGTATGAATAAGTCCCCCAAGTGTAGAGAACGCTCGGGAGGTGAGATGACTCAAAAGCAAGGGATTGGACCATGGCTTACCCGCTTGGTGTACCTCGCTTGGGGCAAGGATTACAATGCAAGGGACTAGACCTTGGCTTACGTAAGGGAGCTACCCTGTAGTCATCCCGTTGGGATACCTCACTCGAGTAGAGGATTTATGAGGGCCTGTAGGCCTTGTGTACCCGGTGGGGTAGATAGGCTTCGAGCCTCTTGTACCCGTTGAGGTGAATGAGAGTTTGAGCCTCCCTAACCCAGTGGGGTTGAATGAGGGCCAGTAGGCCTCCGTTACCCAATGGTGTGGCCCCGGGTAGAATGACGATATTAGCCTCGTATGATAGGAGGAGATTTATGCAAGTATTTGACCTTGACTTACCCGCTGGGGGTACCTCGCTCAGGGCAAGGGTTTGAAGTGCGCATGTGACACATATTTAGTGCCACATGTATATATGTAGCAATTTAATTGGTTTACATTTAAATTGAAGCATGGCATGTATGTTTAAAATGTACTTGTAGTGGAAATACTAGTGAGAATTTGCACTTTGTAAGCATGTTTAAGAATTATGGAGACATTTAGAGCATGACAGAAATATTTAGGCATAGTGAATATGTTACTAAGATCATCAAGTTTTGTAAACATGATGAGATAAGTAATTATCAAGGCATGTAAAGCATGGCATTGGCTCCACTTGAAAGAAAGTAAGATAATGACTTATCTGGAGCCGATATAACGAGATTTTAATGGTGTGAAAAGAATTGAAGTATCCGATGATGAGGTTTTATGTGAAGTGCTCCAATCGACCATCGAGGTGTTGGTTCCATTGTGAGGAATTTCCCAATAGGGATAATTGAACCTCAAGAAAAAGGTAAATGATTAGCATATAAGTTTGTTAATAAGCAACATCAATAGTTTACTTATGTATAGGGATGGCAATAATCCCCATCGGGTAGGGTACCCATTGGGTATTCGACCTTAATGGGGAGAAATTCGGGGGAAAACGGGTAACGGGGATGGGGATCCCCAGTATTCGAATTCTGAAATCGGGTACGGGGCGGGGATAGTATTTTGATCCCCATCCCCATACCCACCCAATAAGAATTATCTATATATATATATTATATTTTTGATATTATTTATAAATAAATATCTATGTAAACTTCATATTTTTGCCAATATTTAAATTCTGTCAATATATTTTTGATATTATTTAATTCACCTTGTTAGAGTGAATGAGTAAGTTGTTAGGTTACACCAAGCAGTTGATTGTGGAACTTTTTTGTCGAATGTTGACTTTTTTTGTTATTTTTTAAGTGAGACTTGTATTTGTTTTTGTTTGATTGAAATAAAGAATTTATTTTATGTTGATGTTTGATTTTAACTTCATACTTTACAATCAATAATTACTTGTATGAATTTTTATATAATAAATTAGTAATATTGTTAACGGGGATTGGGGCGGGTACGGGGACCTTATCCCCAATGGGGATGGGGACGGGGAATCCCCAGTTTCTTATTACGGGGATTGGGGCGGGTAAGGGGATGGGGAATGAAGTCGGGTATGGGGATGGTAATTTAATCCCCTTACCCTACCCTCCCCATTGCCATCCCTACTTATGTATAGCCTATCATGCTGGTGAAGCGATGCGCATATAGGATGTGTTTGTATGGATATAAAGTGCCTTGAAAACTAGAAGCGTATGAGGCCATTTGATTATATAGTACCAATGAATAAACAGAGAGTACCCATACATGCTAGCAACCGTTCACGGCAATTTTATGGACTGAATGTATGTAGCTGAGACTTCATTGAATCATGTAATTATTCACAAATTTATACTTGAATATTCATGGGGAACTGGGAGTAGATGATGCATTTGAACAGATCGTTTTGGAATGGAACTTGAGAGGCACGAGTGGTGGGCTCATGAACTAGCATGTTAATTAATTTGTAATTAAAATGGGTGAGGCCAGGAATGAAAATTAGGCTAATATGTGATCTCGTTCTAATGAGATAGACACGAAGCATGGAGGAATATGGTCAGCTGCCAATCATAGAAGCCAAATAGGTATAAAATGTAGGGGAAATGATCATTTACCCAATTTCAGCTTAAAAATTGCTCACTTGCTCCACTAATAGTTTTTTAACCTCATTTACCCAAAACACTCTAAGAGATTATTTTCCTAATACCCAATTAATTCTTTTTTTATTCTTTTTATTTATTTTTGGGACTTTTTTCTCCTCTCATTCTTTCTCACTTAGAGAGAAAAGTCATCATCCACCTTGCTGTGCTCCGGTGACCAGTGGCCAGCCGCGGACTCCGGCGACCAATGACCGGAATCCGGCGACTGGTGACCGGAATCCCGAATCTGACTACAGGACTTGTGACCGGATTCCGGCGGCCGATTTTATTGCTCCCTAATAATACCCAGTAATCATATTATTGCCTCTCAATAGTCATATTGTTGCCCCCTAATAATACCCAGTAATCATATTATTGCCCCTCAATAATCATATTATTGACCCCCAATAATCGTATTATTGCCCCCAATAATCGTGTTAATGCCCCCCTAATAATCGTATTATTGCCAACACATATACAACACAAGCTGAATTGTAAACAAACAATGAAAAAAAAAAATGATTTGGGCACCCAGGAAGCTGGTCGACCAGAATCGATTGATTGTATAGGCTTCTTCGACGAGGCCCAATTGTTCTCCACTGCTTTGGAACCGGACCGAGGCCTATCGGAAAAGCTCCGATGCTCCGGCCAAACTCCAGTATCGAAAACCCCGACGATGATGTCGGAGCTGTAGTCCGATTCTGACCACAGCATTTCTGGTGTGGAGCTGCGGCGAGTGGGTGGTGTGGAGCTGGCAGCAGCGGTCTTCGAAGACGTGGAGAACAGCAGGGTGTTGGTTGAGGGAGGCAACTTGGTCGAAGGTGAGAGTTGCAGAAAAGCCATGGAAAACGGTGTCGTATACGTGGAAGATTTGAGATGGGTCAGCGAACTCCGATGTGTACCAGTGGTAATGGGACGCAGACATGGAGAGAGAGAGAGAGAGAGAGAGAGAGAGAGAGAGAGAGAGAGAGAGAGAGAGAGAGAGAGAGAGTGAGAGTGAGAGAGTGCTGCTGCTTCGAAGACGTGGAGAACAACAGGGTGTTGGTTGAGGGAGGCAACTTGGTCGGAGGTGAGAGTTGCAGAGAAGCCATGGAAAACGGTGTCGTATACGTGGAAGATTTGAGATGGGTCGGCGAACTCCGATGTGTACCAGTGGTAATGGGACGTAGACATGGAGAGAGAGAGAGAGAGAGAGAGAGAGATCGGGTCTGTGGTCAACATATCGCCGGCCGGAGGTGGGAGGGAGAGATCGATGAGGGGGGAGGAGAGAGAAAATGGATCGAAGAGAGAGAGATGTAATTTATTAATTAAAATAGGGGCAAAATTGTCAATGAATGTTAGATTTGGTAAATGGGGTTAAAAAACTCTTAGTGTAGTAAGTGGGCAATTTTTAGCCTAAAATCGGGTAAGTGGTCACGGCCCCTAAAATGTATTCGAGGCAATTTGATAAGTATAATTGTAATGTGTGCAAAGTTTGTATTTGCATGCAGCAAATGTGACAAGTGGGTTATTTAAAGATGTTGACCAATGTGGTAATAACAATTGACGAAGTCATGGTATAAGCAGCTAAGTGTTGTGATGCACTCGTGTGAGGTTGCATGAAGTATATGTATTAAGAGAGCCATGCTTAACATGCGTACCCCCTAAGATGGTAATAGAGATGAATTATAAGTTTGTCATGGCATGGAACCATAATCATATACGGGTTCTGTGAGAAAACAGATAGTCATGATCAAGAAAAAAGGACTTAGCTGAATTTGGATACCGCTCTGGAGTACAGAGAAGCGAAGCGAACCCAACATCAAGAGAGGCAGCTAGCTCTGAGAAGAGGCTCTCTATTGAAAATTTGAAGCATAGTAGATCGAGTTTCACCAGGAGGTGAAGCTCTTGCCGGATGAGACTTCCCGATATGAGAAGACGGGTGCCCATAGCAGTTGTGGCTTGGGTGCCAAGAGTATCCTCTCTTTTTTTTTATAAAGCACACAGGCTTGCTTTGTTGGATCGTACCCAATATAAGGAACAACTCAAGTTTGACACCGAGAGTTGAAGATATTGCCAACGACTAACGCCAATTGAGTCACCTAGAGCCTAATTACCAGAGCTGCTAGGCTAGGTGGTACCAGTAGGGTGAAGAAATTGCCAGGAGGAATTGCTCAATGAGTCACCGGGAAGGGCCTGCGAAACGGTAATTCCCGGAAGGTGAGCGAGGGCATTCCCGGGGTGAGGAACCGAAAGAAGGTACCTGGTTGGTATGCATGTGGATCCGGGAGTCTGTTGTGAGTTGACATGGTCAAGTAACCGGTACAATGGTCGAGCAATGGTGAGTCTTCGAATCTCGGAGCTTGTATTACCAGGGCGGGTGGTGCAGGGAGGTTGAGTACCAGCTTCTGTTGGTTTGGTCCGGATGAATTTGAAGGGTTGGCCAGTTGGTTCCAATCACCTAGGAGGTGAAGCAGATGCTTGAAATCCCGCAAATATTGACAATTGTGGCAGTTGTACCCGGAGAGCGTGGTATCGGGTACAGAGCTACTTGTGAAGGGGACGAAGTGCCCTGGTTCCAGCTTTTGCTCCTAAGCCAGGATGCAAGACACGACAACTTGGCTAGACTATCGATATTTGGGGAAGTCGGAGACTCCCGGTGATAAAAAAAAAAA
>LYNE01000350.1:0-11447 GCA_001662545.1 Rosa x damascena | reverse complement strand
AAAAAACTGGTACCGGTGATAGTACTGTGATCTGTTGTTACCAGTGATACTGAGGAAGCCACTGAGAGTTCCCGGGGGAAGGAAGGACTCGCCTGTTACTGGTATGCCAGGTCACCACCAGTATGCTGAAAGGAACATAAACACATAGCCCTTCTCTTCTTCTCCTTCTAACCTTGGATGAGTGTCTGATCCAGCCGACTCACAGTACCTGGTGGCTCAAAGTACCCGCTGGCTACTCGGGGGCTTGGGTGAGGTTGAGGGTGAGGGGTGTCCTGCATGTACCCATGTACCCGGTGACTCGTGGTACCCGTACATGACCTTGTTCAAGGTGTAGGGTGCCTTGCGGGTACATGATTGGTGGTTCCCGTACATGACCCTTGCTCAAGGTCGAAGGTTCATACCCAAACTCCTAGGGACCCTCCTTTTAGCGCCGATGTTTCTGTGTGAGAATACGGAACGGGAACTAAGTATGAGGCAAGGTAGAGAGAGAGAGATGACACAAGCATGTATAGTGGTTCACCTTGCCCTTGAGGCAAGGTTACATCCGCTTAGAGATTCCACTATGAGTGAGGCCAAGTAGCCTTTGTAGTGATACAAGTATAGGGATCATGTATTCATCCATTTTCAAGAAGGGGAGGACTTCCTCTTATAGCTAGAGGAAGTCTCATTCTATTCTATATTTCTGATGTGGGACATAATACACTTAATTACTTCTCTTGAAGCCTCTTGGAGAGCATGGGAGGGTGGCCTCCTGGCAAGATACCGGCTGACCTCCACCATGGCGAGGTAGCTCGGATGTCGGTCTACCGGATGAATATCGTAGGTGGGACCTACCATGTTGTGGGGCCCACCTACGAGGTCATTGCTTATGCTTGGCGGTATGTAGTATAAGTGATATCAATAATGATTAAAATATGTTACACGAATTTCTCCATCAGAATTAGTAAGTTCAAACCAAACAAAATCTGTAAATTTCAATAAAGACAATTGGTATTTCTACTATATGTAATGTTACAAAATCAATCATAATCTCCACCATGTAACAATTAAACCCTGCAGCAAAGCGCAGGCACTTTTTCTAGTTGTATATATATCTGCTGCTTCAGTTCACTTCAGTGTTTGAAGAGGGTCGTGAACCCGGGTGGGAAGCCCAATTAGTCAATCATCAATAGACCCTTATATTCTCCCATTCAATAATGTTCAACCGGTACCAAGAATATTATGTTTAATTATCCTCAGATGTAAATTTAATGGTAGAAATTTAAGTTTTTCACCGTTGAATGCATAGTTTTTTAGGTCAATTACTGACCACATGAACACTACTATTGTTGTGGTTTAGCAGTTTGCACGAGTTATGGGATCGATTGGTATGACCAAAGTTTGCTTCTTTCTTCTGTTGTGTGACTGAATCACCAGTTATTACATATCAGTATTCTTGTTGACTTGGATTCTCAAGATACATGACCCGGGTGCAGTGGGACTGCAAGGCCCGCTGGCCCGACTATTCAAGGTTCTTTGGAAAAGAACATCATCGACAGGTTTGAGTATGTAACCTATTGAGTATCTTCAGATTAAACAATATACATATATATATATATATATATATTTACCATGTAAAGAATTGAGTATGTAACTTCAAGTTCTGTGAGTAAATGGAAGATACAGTAACTTATAGGGCAATCATCATTGCAGTAACTTCATGATTATGAAGTGATTGGCAATTGACAATACAATAAAACGAGTTTCTGATACATGGCATTTGTAATGCACACCACTATGTTTCAGGAAATGACTCGAAATGAAAGAATGCTATTGTCTCGATAATGAGTCTGTACAACAGCTTCAAACTCCATTAGCAATTAGCCAATGAAGTAGAATAAGTAGAATTTGGGAAATTTCAGGGGCATCCTTATGTAGGGCTTTTAAGATATGGGTCATCCTTGAATTTTGAGTGCATTGGAAGATCAAGAGCTTCCTCTGCAATTTTCCTGTCCTCATGGATCATTTCAGTCAAGCTCCCGAGAGCTGGGAAATTGGCCTGTATAATATCATACCAAAATATTACACAGAATAACATGGAAAACATGACTAATTTACTGTAAGACATTAATTGATTTTTAATGTGTAAGTTTATACCTCAGGCCATATGTAGCCAATTATGACAAGAAGCAATTCCTCCCCATAGAAGTCCTCATCAAAATCATGAAGCAGCCATGGCTCCCATTGTAATTGAACTTGTAAGCAATAAGAAAAAAAACTTGCAAAGGGTGAGTTATGTGTTCTGAAAGACTCACTATAGTCTTTTCGGTGTTGTTGAAATAAGGATTCCAACAAACATGCATGACCATTTTAAAGACAACGCGTTGGTAATCCAGCCCAACCAAAATATACCCCCGAGGGATGTTCGAAAAGGAGAGTTGAATATTGCTTGGTGGATAGATTAGCTGGAGAAAAGATGGTAGCACCCTTATTAGGATAATGAAACAACTTTATCAAGCATTAAAGGAGAGAGAGAGATCTAATCACAAGCAACAAAGCAATTATTCAAAGGTCGAAATGTGGGTGTACCTAAGGACACCAAGCATGCATATTTACAGTATGAGCTACATGAAATAAAACTTACGGATATTATTATCTCAAATTAACAACATCAGTTATCACTATGTCATCCTAAGACATGTAGACTGTTAAGAGTTTAATTACTGAATTAGCCAATAGCAAAAAGCATTAGTCCACAACCTGTAGGGATCCCAACTACTTTTGAGCCCCGACGAAATCCTTTAATGACAGGACCTCCAATTTGCCAAGGTTCTATTAGTAAAGTGTTTTTTATCCCTGCAACAACAAATCAATGCTATGAAAATGGCGAATGCAGGTTGCATATGGATGCAGAAAGGAGAGATATTGGGTGTTGACAATCTTTCAAAGGAGGTAGGCCCCACTTTTGAGGATGCAAATCAAGTAGAGTTGATCACCTCATCTGCTGAAGTATAGAGATGGGATTGCTTTGGCAGAGGGCTACAGCAACTACCTCCATTCCAGCAGCCTTACCGGCTGTCACACCTGGCCTGAAAAACCCGAATAGAGAAATGTTCAGAAAGAAATGCAAAAGAAAGTGACATTAGGTCTTAAACCACAAACATCATCAGGAACATCTGGCATATAATTATCATTGCCGGAGCACTTCTTGCAAACAAAATAGCAACCCAATCTTTCTGTAGCAAGTGTAATTTTTTGGGACTTGACAGTGCAACTTTGGAGGGAAGCAAGACAATATACCATAATAATTTCTTGTGTAGATCATTTTGATAGCAAATAGATACAAAGGGAGAAGCCAAGGTCTTCAGATAGTCATGCTTTACTTCATAAATTTATATTTGCTTTCGACAGAAAATCTCAAACATTAGATTCAATTCTGTGGGTGACCTAAACTGTATTCATTACATGAAAGTATAACCTTTGAGTGTGAAAATCAACGTCCTAAAAACAAGACCGGTGATTGAACATAAGAGGAAAAGGGTCAATGATCAGTTAACTAGAGTCAAACCGAAGTTGAAACCATGTAACATGAAACGTACATCTACATCTACATACAAAAAAGACACAGAACAAACCTAATATGCAAAAACCAAAGTAAGGTTACTCACAGAGAATCTTCAATGACAAGACAGCTGGACGGTTCAATATTTAATCTTTTAGCAGCTTCAAGGAGTCTACAATGCAAAACTGTAAAGAGTTTCTGAAGAGCAAGTACTCAAAGCTTGTAATATTAAACGAAGTCATGATTGAACGAAAAATTGTTGCATTCTCACATTTCAGGAGATGGCTTTCCTGATCTTACTTCGTCACCTCCAATGATGACAAAGAAGGACTCTTTCCAACCTGCATATGAAAACACAATAAGAAAATAACTAATTCCTTAGTATACTATAACACATCGTAGCACCCTTGATGCATGTCATACCAAACAAGTTTCAATCTGAGAAAAATAAGCAAGAGCATATTTCTGTGAGAACTATACCCCGATGAAAATAAATTTTGGTTTCTATCTTTTCCCTTGGTGAGTTTGAAGCCAATGTTATTGGCACTTTGTGACCACTCAAATGTTGTATTAGCTGATTGGAACCTGGAAGCACTTTGATGTTGTACCACGTCGAGTGACAATTGACAAAAAGCCATCAGCCATTTGCAATGAAAGTATCGGCTAACTATTGGTGTTTGAAAGTACGTGCAGAAGTTGATTACTGATTTGAGAACATTGGGTCCAGCTCTGAGAGTAATTCATTCACTCGTTGTGCAAGATAGCCCATAATCCTCCACAACAGCAGTTGCAGCTTCGAGAGGTGTTTTTCCAACTATCTCTTGAATTTCCCTCCCATCCCATTTCTTTCCATACTTGCCCAAATAAACTCTTAAAACATCACTTACTATGCCATCTGTGATGAAATTAAAATCATAAGAAAAGTTGCAGGCAACATCATTACATTATTATAGACCAAAGTAAATGGAAATGGTACTCGGACCACAAGCAGACCTGTGTGGAGTAGTGTACCATCCAAATCAAGGATAACACACGAAACTAATTTCTTTAATGGCTCTGCGATGAACATCTTCAAGACCATATACAGATCTCAGAGATTGTGACTATTGTTCTGATCAATGGAAAGTATGGAAAAAGACACAAATTCAATGATTGAAATAGTAGAATACTAATAATTGATCCAAATGTATAACCAGAACCCAACAGCCAAATATATATTAAGCAATTAATTAGAAACATCAACTCAAACATTACCCTCTCTTACAATGCATAGAAGATATCAAAGTAAGTCCAAGCAAAATTCATCTCTGCCATCTTTTGCATATATAAACATTATATGGCTAATGTAATATATAACTATGAAATGCAGAATTCAACATACAAAGTCTCTTTCCTGGTGGGAAATCACAAAACACAAAACACAATTCCATCTTTCACTGTCTTTTTATTTATCCTCATAACAGCAACCGTTAAGAATTATATGAAATAAGTTCAAAATAGAGCCAAATTGAAACATAGTTATATGAGAAAGCAGATAAATGCAGTTCTTCACTGGCTAACCTTCCGAAAACAATGTACAATGCAACTGTAAAAAGAATGTGCTATAATAATTTCATAAGAAATTTTTTTTTTTTGGGGGGGGAGAGGGAGAGTGGTAAATCTCTATTGAAGTGTCCTGGGAAATGCACCAAGATGTTTAGTTCAAAAACAGAAATTTCACCTAACTTAAAGCAGCAGGTGTAATTTGCCACAGAAACATCAATTTCCAGCTGAATTATGATACACGAGAAGCATGAGATGTCAAATGACAGAGTTTTACTTTTCTGCAAATTTGTCTGCAGACTCATGGTTCCTGCCCCACATGTTGCAGTGCCACCCATTTTCAAACCTACTGATCAAACAATAAACAAGCAATTTCTCTAGAATTACTATTTGAAAGAGCAAGAGAACAAGTAGAATATATGACTAAAAACGGGATAACCAACCTCAGGGTCTTTGGGTTGACTTGGTCGAAGCCTGAAACTGAAGTTAGTTAAGGCTTTGGATCCCATCCACTCTTCTCTCGCTTTCATGCCATGAAAATCCCATCTGATGGAAACTAGATGACGAACCTAGTGACTTTAGTATTGGAAAAGTCTTTTTACTATTAAAAGGATTATTTCAGAGATACATTATGTTAAGAGTTCACCAATCAGTCGAATGGATGCTAAAACAGATGATACAACTTTGGTTTATGACATACACTGCTTGATAATCTTCCATTCCACCTACATACATCTCTCAAAAATTAGCAACTACCATCTTAAGAACATGCAATACCTAACTATAATTAGCATCTGCTTAATGTTGGACCTGCTGAGATAGTTGAGCCATCTCATTCTGTGACTCTTGCCACATCTCTATGACCTGCGGTTAATTCAAGACCCCAAAAGTTTTCTAAGATGATTAGAAGCAAAAGTTTTTAAAAAAAATTCATTTGAAACAACTATGAGCAAAAAGTTACCAGTTTTCTTTGGAACAGCAATCCAATACCCACCAGTCCCACATTTCTAAATACAATACTCCTTAAGCTTTCAGGTGACCATGGCGCTCTCCTAGCCACGCTCTCTTTATGTCTCTTTCTCTGCTCTGGTGAGAAAATGAAGGAACCTTTTCAATGAGTTCTCCATATATTGGAGGCATTTTTCATCTTCTCCTAACTGTTGAGGAAACTTGCATAAATTCTTTGATGACTTCATAAAATAAGAAAAGTGCAAGATATATTTAGAGAGTAAATACATTGCAAATAAACAAACTCAACTGAAGTCGTACCCGGTGGATGTGATTGGCAAATCATCCTTTCAGCCGCCTTTCTGGAAATCATTTCCTTTCAGCATCATAGATCCTGATGCCCATCATCATCAACATTGTCAGCATCATCTTTCTTAGGCTTATCATCACCACCATCATTATCAACATCGTCAGCATCATCTAACTCGTTGCAAGTGAAAAACTGAAGACTGTAACTGTTACATCATATCTGATACAGATGAAAAATTACAACACTATGTTATGTGCCTGACTAATAATCCAAAAGGCCAAAACAGAAGTTAGATGTTTTGTTCATATTGCTTTATCACTGCTTAAAAATCCTCTTGCACGTATATCTCAGAAATTTAGAAACTAGAACCTATAAAAAGATGCAATAACTAACAATGAGAGACCCTTTTTTTTTCCCCGAAAAGAAACAAGTTCTACGCATCTTATCATATTAGATGCATAGAACTTGTTTGTAATGGATTACAAGAATATGAATTTATACTGGGTAATTAAAGGTTTGTTACGGAGTTTTGCATACCATCAAGACTGCATGAGTGTTATGTTCTGCTGATCCACTGCTACTCTGAGGTCTGACATGTTAAAAGGGTGTTGTTGCAACATTTTCTGCAAAAAGTCATCATTAAAAATCAAAATAGATTGCATCTAATTTAAAATAAGCTGCTATAAACTGAAAGAATCTAGAGCATTGCAAAAGACTATTAGTGCATGCATGACCTTAGGAAAAGAAAGTGAGAGAGTTGAGGCATTATTTAATCTGTAACTCTTGCCATGTCTCCTAAGACCTGCAGCTAAAACACCAAAAGCGATTCAGTAATTATGGCAGAACAGGTAGAAGTAAAATCATAATGATATGTAAGAAATAGCAAATAGTTACCTGCTTTCTGTGGAAAAACAATCCAACTCCCTCTGTGAATCACATATGTGTATATATATATATATATATATATATATATATATTTACAGTAGCAGTCTTTAAGCTTTGCAGTTTCAGGTGATGATGGTAATCTCCTCATCTCTCTGTATCTGTGTTTCAACCCTGCTGAGAAATTGTCTGTCAATTAGTAAAATTGTCTCAACTTCCTTTTCAAGCAAGAATATATCATGCAAAAAGCGATTCATTAATGATCGCGGAACAGCTAGAAGTAAAATCATAATGATTTGTAAGAAACAGCAAATAGTTACCTGCTTTCTGTGGAAGAACAATCCAACTCCCCCTCCGAATCACATATTTGTATCTCTGATTCATCACTGCTGAGAAATTGTGTGTCGGAATTAATAAAATTGTCTCAACTTCCTTTTCATGCAAGAATATATCATATATGCAGCCTAGCGATTATTTGAACATGTAAAAGAGAAAATGAATAAAGAAATCTGATGGAGGAATATAAGTGCAAAATTACCTCTCAGTTTCCGGATCCCCTATCTTGACGTCACAGTTCTTGGGCCAGACAGGCATTATAATACTCCGACGACATCTGTGGATGGAAACCTTCCTGACCGGTACGTGTATTTTGCAGGAAGCTAGAGTGGCAGGTTCATCAGCTCAGGGCATTGTGAAGGAAACAAGGCATGGCATAATTGTAATTTCATCACCACCGTTTTCTGTCCACCCTCCAACTCCTTCCCACTGTTTACACTCATACATGCCTACGAAGGTGAGAGTTGTTTCAATTTTGGGAAGAAAACAGAGTGCCCGTTATTCCTAAAAATTCATCTCCAACTCTGTTCATACTGCCTACTTCTAGTACTTCAAGGAAACGGCAATTTCCCAAGAGGAGGCCAAAATTCACATTCAGACCAACCCACAAGATAAAAGAGATCTCAAATTCTGTAACTGTAAGGATATCATCCAACTGTAAGCCTAATACACACAAGGTTTGCAAATTGTATAAATTTCCCACACTGTCCGGTAATTTCTCCAAACCTCTATTCCAAGACAAGTCGAGATACCTCAAATGTATCAATTCACTCATCTCTCCTGCAAGTTCTATGCAATTGCCGCTCAAATTTAAGGTCCTCAGACATTTTAGTTGTGAGCGAGATTCCTTTTATATCTATGCTACTTCTTGAACCAAAAGTTGCAAGAGTACGTAACTTTCTCCAATTGACTGGTGAAATTAAATCCAAAAGGGGTGGAGAACGAGAGGATACAAGCAATGACGGACCTCCTCACTTATTACCGTTTTTCCTCCATCTACTTCTTCAGCCTCCATTGTAAAGCATTCATTCTTATTGAGAAATTGCACAAAGTTGTGCACAATATCATGCATTTTATAACATATATTAGTCCTCTTGTTATCCCAATTATCTACTTCTTTCATAACATCCTGGAAAAATGATCGCATTAATAAGGTATTGAAAACATTTTGACCTGTGTTTTCCTTTTCTTTGTAGTCTATTCTACTAAGGTAAGCCTGTGATATCCACAACTCAACCAAATTGTGTTTATTGAACCAATAAATCTTTTGGAAATGTAGCACAATATAAAAGACTACAGGGGCCAACTCATAATAACTTAATAAAAGTGGTTGAAAAACTTGTTGCTTGACCTCTTTTAAAAGCCATATCTTGCTATCCAAGACCTCTTGCCAATCTCCTCTTTCCTTCTTATACCGCATGAGAGCACCTAGAGTTATTGCAGCAAGTGGCAAGCCGTTACACGTTTTTGCTATTTTCTCACCTATAGCTCCAAATCCATTAGCCTTATCTTCTTCCCTCCCCAAATATGCAATGCTATTGAACAATGCCAAACAATTTTCATCACTCAGCTTCTCTAAAATGGATCATTTGAGTGGTTGCTCCCATTATCTGAGCAACTTTCTCTTTTCGTGTGGTCACCATTATTTTACTACCTTTAGCACAAGTTTCCATTATTATTGGTGAGTTTAAACTTTCCCACTCTCTTGGGTTTTCGGTCCACACATCATCTAGAAAAATCAAGTACTTTTTGTCCTTAGTACATCTAGACATACACTGCAAGACTTCTTCCAACTCAGTTAAATTCTTGTCTTCTTTACTACCAGTACCCCTAATAATGGCTTTGGCAATCTTCACCCCATCAAAAGGATCTGAGACACAAACCCATATCCTCTTTTCAAAATGTTCTTTTACATTTTCATTGTTGTAGGCTAATTGGGCCAGAGTTGTTTGACTACTTTTGCCCATCCCTCCCATACCCACTGTAGGGATGACAAGGACCCGTTTCCCTTCACAGTCTTCACTACTATCACTCAACAACTTGCTTAACAAATCAGCTTCTGCTTCTTCTCTGCCAAATATTTTGTAAATATCGACAAATGATGAAGTTTTCAGCTGTTGCTTAAGTTGTTCATCATTGTTACGAGTTGAGGATTGATGAAACTAACATATCTTTCTGAGCAGTAATCGGAGTTAACTTTTCATTCAACTCTTTCATCTCGGTAGCTATTTTATAAAGATGAGTTGCCTTATTGACTAGGCCAAAACAAAAGCAATTCGAGGGAAATCCAACCTTCTTGGAGGTTTTCTTTTCCTCAGTGGCAACTCCATTTGCCTCTTGTTTCAGAACTTCAGTGTTCCACTCATCTAGCACGTCAACCATCTCGTAAGAGACTAAGAGACATCATTCAGCCCATCCAACCAGTTTCTCACGCTAGCCTTCTCCACTTGCTGCTTCTCAGCATCCTCGAGCACAGCTTGAATTGCTTTTAGATTGCTGCTGAATTTTTGGACCTCTGTCTCAGCATTCAAAATCAGCTTCACAACTTCTTTTGTGTGGTCAAAAGAAACTGTAACCAATTGTTCCAGAACCACGGCAGTGAGTGCCTCGGCCATTTTGGAAAATGAAACACAAACACAAACACAAAAGAGTTGCAGAAATATCATGAACTGAGAAGTGAGAAATGCAGAATGGCTGTGAGCCTATTATGGTCTTTGTACCAAGTTTACATAGGCCAAACTATTTCGAGTAAAATAATAAAGACTCCAAGTGAATATATTATATATGTACGAAAATTCTACAATGCTCCGAGCATACCATGCTTGGGCACGTCAGCATCTTATGGGCCGTCGGATATATGCTCCTTAATCTAATGGTTGAGAATACTGACCGGCTGACCTGCTTACTATTTTATATAGTTGAAAAAGTTACTGTGTAGGAAACAGTTATTTCATTGTCGGGCATGAGTCTCTTTGCTGCTTGCTCGTCGTTGTTCGCCGCCCTCTGGGCGTCGGTGTATTGGGTCCAATATTTCGCGACGGTGGGGAACGGCGTCAGGAGCTGCTGGTAGATCGGCGCAGCCTCCGAGATCTGCAAACGGCGGGTCTGATTGGCGTGGTGGCTGGCCATTGTATTTTGGATTATGGTGAGGTCTAGGTTGGTTCAGGAAATTCTACTGTGTTGGTGAGGAGGTCGAAGAAATTAATTGAGAGAATCATGGCCATAGGATTGAGAAACCGGGTAACCTGTGAAACCCGAAGGAAGAGTCTGTTCTGACAAAGTAAAATTCATGGATGTACCAACAGCCACTTTCCACGGATCGGAGTAAAAGGAGTAGAGAGAGTGAAAGTTTTGGAAGAGGAGTGGGAGCTTGCTGCCGAAGCAGATAGGATTAGATAAATCTCAAATACGATCGACAAACAGAGGCACTCTTTCTCATACCCTCAATTTTTGTGTCTACTCGCAGCAGCAGCTAGCCGAGTGAGTTTTTCTTAAGTTCTGTAAATTTCAACTCTCTAGTTTTGCGACTCTCGTTCTACATCAATTTTCTGCTCTCTGTTTTACAAATCTTTGTTACAAAGCTAAAGAGTAGATCTTTTAGATATGACTTTCAAATAATTTACAATTTTGTGGATTTTGTGTGATTGCTGCTAAATGGGTATGATCTAAATGTATATATGCAATGGAATTCATTCGAGTTTCTTGAGGAGATGGAGATTGTAAAATACACTATCTGATTATACATGAATTGTTAAACTTCATGTTTTTGAATAAGATAGTTGGGTACGTTGGGTATCCTAATTCTTAGGAAGTCAGTTTGTTTACCAAGTTTTTAGGAGTGAAGTTGAGTAGGAGTCTTGTTTTGATTTACTTCCTTAATTTATGTAA
>LYNE01000349.1:81552-132840 GCA_001662545.1 Rosa x damascena | reverse complement strand
GTGGCAGGAAAATTTCCAGAATCCGGCGAGCTTGAATTCCGACGTAAAAACTTCAATTTCAGGGCTCGATTCCTTCTGGAGAGTTGTTAAGAACATCAAGACGAACCTACTGGTTCAAAATCAATCAAAACGATGCACTAAAACTCGAGATATCACGATCGAAAGATTTTGGTGTTTGATCGAAAACCGGCCGAGCTCCGACGAACGTGAATCCGGTCACTTCAGGTGTGATCCTTCTGGGATGATGATCAGAAGGTTGAGGCGAGTCCAACGAGTCAAGAATCAAGAGCATTGGTGGCTGGTAGCTCAAGATATTGAGATCGAACCAAAACGAGTTCAAAACGGAACCATGTCCTCCGCCGTCTATGTCGGCCGTGTTGCGGTGCAAGGCTGCCACCTGCAGCTGTTCAAGGTCGAGGCGAAGCTATAGGAAGTGGTCTGGTCTTGATTGGAGGCCGGTGGAGTGAGAGAGAGCTTGGAGAAATTTTGCTCTGTTTTGGGTCCGTCTCGGTCGAGAGAGAGAGAAAGAAAAGATGAATTTTCTTTCATTTCTTCTGAAGCTGGTACACCACCATCCATCAACATGTAGAGTTCAAAAAACAACTAGTGTCGCACTACCTCTCTTAATGCTTGAAACACTAAGAGCCGCCTCAAAATTTTTTTTTTTAAACAAAGTAAGTGGAAAATGAGGTTATTACAATCTACCCTCCTTAAGGAAATTTCGTCCCGAAATTTAAGCGCAAGTCGATTTCTCCCGAATAAGGTTTTCTGTAAGTCATACAGAAAACAAATCAACCATCAAGACTCCATCTTTACTAACTGTAGAAATCGACAAATCTATGGCACTATGTATGAAAATACATCCCAATAGCCACTAAATCAATTCAACATTACGACATTCTTTCGCAATCCACATTTCTCAAAATTTCAACTCAACAATTGCCTCAAGCAACACACACCCAATCACCAAGTGGTATTGCACAAAAAGCTATTTTCACACTAGTCGTCACCCTGTACTGACATACAAGTACAGTGACCACTCTCACAAGGCAATGTGTAGAAAAACAACGCTGCACTAAATCAAGAATTTAAAGAAAAATAATAATTAGACACCTCCACAACGTTTTCTTATTCAATATGGGCCACTTGGGCCAAAGAAACCAAACCAACCACATTTCGAACCGGCCCAAACCAAATTGGGCCAAAAACTCGGCCCACCAACCTTCTACTCATCTCGGCTCGGCTCAGCCGTACTGTTTGGCTGCATTCAGCTCGGCTACAGTATGAAATTCTACATACTGTACGTATACTATACTGACCATATATACATCCGTATATCGATCATATACGAGATCCCAAAAAAATATTTGTAGGAGGTAAGGTTCGAAACCCTAACCTGTTGCACGAAAACTCTGCTCCCAACCACTGGAGCAAGATCTGCTTCCAATAATATATGCACTTGTATTATATTTATTAAGTCATAAGCGACATAAATAAATAAAAGAGGAGGCAAGGTTCGAACCTCGGACCTCTGGTACACAAACTCAGCCTTCAACCACTCGAGTGTAAGCTGCTCTCATTGTTATCCATACCAATCTTTCTATTTAAACTCAGCCGTTTCGGCAATCAGGCCCAAAATACTCAAAACTGTTGCAGAAATCCGGCCCAACATATCTGAAACTGTTGCAGAAATCCGGCCCAACAGGCCTCCACCCACAGCTACAGTGAGGGCACTGATCCGGGACAAGCCCACGTACGGCCCACCTGCCACGGCTTATCCTTTCCGTGATTTACGGAAATCAGAATCACTTTCGGCTAAAGCTGTCTGCCACAGCGCCTCGAGATTCGCTCGGTCTCCTCACACGCTCTCCACGCGCCAACAGCTTTTCCGTGTTTTCGGGTGACTTTAATCCAACGCGTAGATTTAATCTCAGAGATCGTCCATCCAACGGTGGAGATCTGCTCACCTCGTTCTATAAATAGGTGCATTCTGAGGAAGCGACTGTTCACTCCAAAGGAAAAGAAAAATTCCTCTCGAGTTCCAGCCCTTCTCTCTCAACTCTTCAGCTTTCCTCTTCTCAATCTCCAGTCTTTTCCTCTCAATCTTCAATCCTTCTCTCTCAGATCTTTTCTTCCATCTGAAAGATTCGATCTCTTCCTTCATCTGAGAATTTCGTATCCCCAACACCACTTCATCAACTTCAATCCTTCTAACAACAATCTCCCTCAAACACTCAACAACTTTAATCTTCGATTTTCACATCCCCTCAACCCATCACCATGGAACCATGAACTCTGCAACTAATGGAGCTTCAAACCCAACAACAAATGGAACTACAAGCCCAGCAACAAGTCGAGGATGGAGGAAACAACCAAGCAGCTGGGAGTAGTGCCAACATGCCTATCAGACCAACCAATAACCGGTGGACTCCCACACCAGCTCAACTGAGAATCCTCCAGGAGCTTTACTACGACAGGGCGCTTAAAAACCCAACTCCAGAGCAGATTCAAGGTATCTGTCTCCATCTGAAACCGTATGGGCAGATCGAGAACAAGAACGTCTTCTTTTGGTTCCAGAACCTCAAGGCTCGTGAGAGGCAGAAGTTGAAGGAAATTCGGAACGTTCGGGTTGGTGGATCTCTCGATCTCAAATTTGGATCCACAAGTTCTACTGATGGTGGCAGATCCATAGATCTCAACTTTGGTTCCACCGATTCTACTGGTGATGATGGATCGATCGATCTAACCCTTGGGTCATGCGTCGGCTATGGTGTTGACCCACATTCCTCCTCACCTTTCAATGCTAATACCAATACTACTTATTTTTGTACAACAGGAGGACAATCATTCATGGAACGACGTGGAGGAGATCACCAGGAGGTCGAGACTCTTCCTCTGTTCCCTGAGCACGGTGAAGACATCCTTGGTAACCCGAAGATTACATCCGAGGAAGGTAGCGCATTTGGTTACTATTCCGGTGGCTCAGGCGGTTACAATAGTGGCTCTCCTGTTTCTCTTGAGCTCAGCCTCAACCCATCCGGAGCTGCTGACCTAGCTTAGAATAGTATAGTCCTCAGTTTGTTTATTTTGTAATATAACTAAATCAATAAGATTGGATGTATGTCGTTTCTTCTTTTTGTTAAACCAACAACGACACCAAGGGTCGAACCTTGGTCAATCCTTGCTCCTTCAAAACCCTAGCCGACTCTGCTGCACGCGTTGTTCATAAAAATGTATCACAAACAATCAATTCCAAACCCAACAATCAATTCAGTCACACAGTGGTCTAGTTAGCATCATTGAGTCAAACCAAACACAAACAATTCTGTCATTAGAATTAGGGATTAATAAAGCTAAACACTTCCTGAGTCAACTGGGAAAAAACCTACATCCTTAGAGTTACTCATACTAATCTTATAAAATCTCAACCATTTCCTCTAATACATGCTCCATCAAACTTACCACAATTCAAACCCCATGATTTCACGATTCAAACTCCGAATCAAACTCCCTACCGCATAGTAATTCACTTGAACCACTATGGATACCCAACAATGTCACTACAATCAATACTCAAAATTGCACTTAACCAATTCACCTATCAATGATCAAAGACACACTCTCTCGTCCAAGATCATTAACAAAGAGTTGCTTCTAAATCTCTCCATTATTTACCGACCAAGATCAACTCCATTGCAAAACCTTAAGTGTCCCGCCTACTTAACTTAAAACACAAAACAATCTCAAATTCACTTCAGTCCATCTCCATACTACGGTTCAAAACTTAAGAAAACTAGTTCACAAAATCAATTCCCTTTACTTAAATAAAACCATGTCCACAAGTCATAGTCAGGTCAACAGACCAAGGTGTCCAAACGGAGGATTTCCAATCCAGTTGTCTTTGTGAGTCACAAAATATCATTCAAAAATGATGCTCGTAACATCAACCAAGTATATAAAACACGTTCCTCGAACTCGATTTAAATTTAGAATCACTAAAACTACCACTAGTCCCACTTCAAATAACCCTTATGATTTTAGGTACTCGGAGACAACACAAATATATAATCGTTCATCTCATTCACTCAAACACGAGATCAAACTCCGTTCTCGCACCTTAAACCCTGCTCAACAACTTACAAGCACATGGAAGAATTAACCACAATAATTTCTTCCCTAACCGCAACACTACTCACAACTTCACATGAGTCAAGAATCTCATTCAATGGTTAACACCCTAACCAAAATAAGTTCTAACAAATGGTTATGTTACACTAAAGGAAAGTATTCAGCCCCAGCTGAAACTTCACGGCCATCCCTTTGCATTAATTTGTCTCCTAAACCAAAATAGTCTTGAGAATTCTGTCTCATAATCTCTCACACTCCTATCATCTTGAGTTAGTGAGATTAATTCTCTTTCCAACTGCCCATTGATTCTCAATTTATACAAATAACTCAATCTCGCACAAGATTAGTATAATTACCTCAAAGCCGCATTAAACACGTATCACAAATCAATTTCCAAACTCCACTAAAACAACTCGATACAAAACAAGATACCTAATCCTTGATACATACATCCCATCCAAAAACATTTGTACATCCAACTTAAGAAGACAAAACTTCTATCAATTTATACTCGTATCCAGAGTCGGTATGTACATAGGTCCACATCATGCCTTCAACCCAACAATTTATTGTTTCTCAAACTATAAACTCAACACCTCACTCAATATATAATTTCCTCAACACAACCCAACAACACGTATATTTTATCAATAATAAAATATGTATAAAGTCATTCGCACTTGTATTAACAACTATAAATATTATAAAATTAAATATAAATATTTAGAACTCCGGTTCGTGAATGAACCATGTGCGGTTTACTCACCTCGATACTCCCGCTGCGTCTTCAAATTAACACAATCACACCAAACTCGCTCGCCCAAGTAAAAACCGTTAATGACCTAATCATAAGTGACTTGAGTTTAGCCAACAACTCACAAAATAAAATAAATGACAATCTGACGGTCAGATCGAATTTATACGATGATCCAACGGTCAGATCAAATTTATACGATGATCCAACGGTCAGATCAAATTTATACAATGATCCAACGGTCGGATCGAATTTATACGATGATCCAACGGTCAGATCAAATTTCAACGATGATCCAACGGTCAGATCGAATTTATACAATGATCCAACGGTCGGATCGAATTTATACAATGATCCAATGGTCAGATCAAATTTATACAATGATCCAACGGTCGGATCGAATTTATACGATGATCCAATGGTCGGATCCTCACGGATCGCCCTTTGGATCATCCTTCCAAAATTATCACGAAGATCCAACGGTCGGATCTTCCTGAATCGTCCTTATAAACATCTCCACAAAATTTCATGAAAATCCGACGGTCGGATTCTCACGAATCGCCTTCCAAATCACTAATTCACAATTATACGAAGATCCAACAGTCGGATCTTCGCCCGTGACCTCACAAAGTCACCGGGACAGTCATACGATCAACATATCAACACTACAAGTCCATCGGACGTTCCGATCTTCAAAAAACATTAATTGATCAATCGAAATTAATCAAAACCGTAAAATTCATAACTAAATCATACGATATCCAAAAAATGCATATAATATATCAAAATGATCGTATTGAAATGTAGAATCTAAAAATGTAAAGAAATCACATTTTTGACCCCCGGAGGTGCCCGGAAAAGTGCCGCCGGAGTTTGGACAGAACCGCCGTCGACCACCTCCAATGGTGTCGGGTCCAGGCTGCTCCTCGTCATCTTATCAAGCCCAACAACTTTCATAACTAGCACAAAGTCTGAAAATGAACGGAAGTAGGAGAAATTACCTAAAACAGTCGAGGTGGCCGGAATTTTTCCAGAAAGCGGCGAGAATTGCAGAAAACGGCGAGCTTGATTTCGACGTAAAAACTTCAATTTCAGGCCTCTATTCCTTCTGTAGAGTTGTTAATAAAATCAAGGTGAACTCACTGGTTCAAGAATCACTCAAAACGAAGCTCTACAGCTCGAGATATCTTGATCGAAAGCTTCGGTGGCAGGAAAATTTCCAGAATCCGGCGAGCTTGAATTCCGACGTAAAAACTTCAATTTCAGGGCTCGATTCCTTCTGGAGAGTTGTTAAGAACATCAAGACGAACCCACTGGTTCAAAATCAATCAAAACGATGCACTACAACTCGAGATATCACGATAGAAAGATTTTGGTGTTTGATCGAAAACCGGCCGAGCTCCGACGAACGTGAATCCGGTCACTTCAGGTGCGATACTTCTGGGATGATCATCAGCAGGTTGAGGCGAGTCCAACGAGTCAAGAATTAAGAGCATTGGTGGCTGGTAGCTCAAGATATTGAGATCGAACCAAAACGAGTTCAAAACGGAACCATGTCCTCCGCCGTCGATGTCGGCCGTGTTACGGTGTAAGGCTGCCACCTGAAGCTGTTCAAGGTCGAGGCGAAGCTATAGGAAGTGGTCTGGTCTTGATTGGAGGCCGGTGGAGTGAGAGAGAGCTTGGAGAAGTTTTGCTCTGTTTTGGGTCCGTCTCGGTCGAGAGAGAGAGAAAGAAAAGATGAATTTTCTTTCATTTCTTCTGAAGCTGGTACACCACCATCCATCAACATGTAGAGTTAAAAAAACAACTAGTGTCGCACTACCTCTCTTAATGCTTGAAACACTAAGAGCCGCCTCAAATTTTTTTTTTTTTTAAACAAAGTAAGTGGAAAATGAGGTTATTACAGCTGCAATATGTGCTAACTTGTGAAGCTTCTCAACAAGCTTGGAGGTGATGCAAATAAGAATAGAGTGCACAAGATGCTTGGTAAAGTGACACATGAAGGTTGTGTTGAAGTGAAAATATATTATATAAGCTTTTGATGCTACACATGATAGTTAGGAATGCTTTTCTTCTTTTATTGTTAGCTTGAAATTTGGACAATTTTGTTTGGGAAATACTGCCTTTTGCAGTTTTATGTACAGAATGTTGGATTATGATGGATTGCTTGAAAGATATAGTCACTGTTTATTAGGTAAAATAGATCCATGATGATGCACAAATCAATTCAGAGAATGGATGTTTGCAGCAATCATACAACAGATTTTCAAAAATGTCAACCAACGTTGTCTGAACAAAAAAATTCTGGGTATTCACACAATGCATTGATAGGTATCACACAATGGATTTCAATAAGTAACGTCGTCTAGTTTAACTCATTCATACTTATCACACAATGGATTTCATAAGTAACGTCGTCTAGTTTTAAGCTCATACAACATAAAATACTAGAACACAGTTGTCTTACTTTTAATCACACAACAGCTAAACTACAAAACCGTTGTATGAAAATCTCAAGCCACAACGGCATAAAACCAAATTCTGTTGTGTAAACTGCTGCGCACAAGTGCTGCGCATGGGTGCGTCTGGCATCTGTCGAGTTCTGGGACAACGGTGTTAAGGAATATACGTTGACTGACTTTATATCATACAACGGTGAATGCACCGTCGTCTGATTTTTCATCAGACAACATCGAGATAGACGACGGTGAGTCTTCAAATCAGACAACGTTTTTTCACCGTCGTGTGATGCAATTTTTGGTGTAGTGGGTTTTGCAGAAAATAGTATTATGTTGGGATCCATCTTTTTATTATTAGTTTGTTGATTCATTATAGTCAAAGAACTTTAAGTTCAGATGTTAACTAATGTAGCATCCTACAATAACAACGAATGCTATGAGTATTGAGGCACAGATGTTCTTACATGCCTATGCATTCTTGTTAAGATGATCTGATGTGTCTTTTTCCAACAGCAACTGTGTAATCAAAATTTTTGTTGAGGAAGGACTGGAAACGTCACTTTGTGGATTAGGTGCTGAGGTATATAATAATTGTACTTGTACTCTGCTTTTCTTGCTGCATTTTTGACATCCATCTAATATCTTAGTGCGCATTTGCAGCTTGAGTTCAACAGTCTCCTAGGCAAAGTCAAATCCCCTCTGAAAAATCACATACCTGACGTTTTGGCAAGTGGGATCATTTATCTTGAAAATGTAACTTATGAAATTGTACCTTGGGATGGCAACGGAGTTCCTGATGTGATTGCTAAGTGCAATTTTATTCCGGAGAAGGTCAAAGGAGATGTTTCTCCTTTTGGTGTATGGAGGAGGAAACAATTTGAATACAGAAAAGCTGGGGTCTCAACCAACGAATCCATCAGTTCAGCTGAATATACAAGGATATGGCCATATCTCATAACAAAACGATGCAAAGGAAAAATATATGCAGAGTTGTAAGTGCTATTAGAGTTTAAGTTCTTTCTCTTAGTTCAATACTTCAATCCTCTTATTTTTGTTTTTCTTTTTTTCTTCTCTCCTGTTTTAGATACGTCATATGAAGCATTAGCACAAATTGGTCATGATTTTTATTGAACTTTGCAGAAGAGATACAGTGTCACGGGAAGATGAATTGAAGTTAGCTTCCTTCCTGCTGGGAGAGCAGCTCCGTAACCTCCATCTCTTGCCCCATCCACCTCTTTATATCTCAACTTTCTCAGATATTGAACAGGAATCAGATTTTCCCTTCACCAGCGGTAGTATAGAAGCTGTTCCCAAGAAATCAAACATTCCCAATAAATCAAACATTCCTGCTGAATGGGATATATTCATTAGAACTCTATCCAAGAAGAAGAAGGATGTCTCAAGTCGCTTGATTAAATGGTATTTCTGTCCCTTTTACAAGAAGGTTTTTGTCTGTTACTTTTTCAGAACGTGTATAATTTATAGCAAGTGTCCTATAATTACCTTCTTTCACCTTGTAGGGAAGATCCAATTCCTAGCACATTCATAGAGAAAGTTGACAAATACATCCCAGATGATTTTGCCAAGTTTCTGTACAAATTCAAGGTGGGTATACTACATACCACATTCCACCTTCAATCAACATGTGAAGATGAGTTTCTGTCAAAGTCAATTTCCTGTATATCAACTTTAAAAACCATATCTACATGGTGAATCAAGTCTTATTGATTTTTAACATCTCATCCCTATTTGGTGTCAGGATGAAAATGGTGTAAGCAATGTTGGTAAAAGTTGTTCGTGGATACACTCTGATATCATGGATGATGTTGAATATGATTTTCCTTGTCATTCTCATTACAAGTGTACAGTTATATAGCAGCATAATTCCTGCTATTACACACAGAGAGTAATGGTAATTACATCAAATCAGAAACTGATAAGCAGAAACTGATATGCATTTAAAACAAATATACAAAGAATCAAAACTGATGCTAGACTGTAGCCACTGCATTTATCTCTCTAACACCTCCCTTCAAACTGGGCGGTTGTGGACGAACAAGTTTGGTACGGAGTAGAAGATGACGATGCTTATGAAGTGGTTTGGTTAGAAGATCAGCAGGTTGATCCACCGAAGGTACATAGTTAACACGATGACTACGAAGTGCGACTTTTTCACTAACAAAGTGATAATCTAACTCAATATTTTTTGTACGGGCATGGAAGACCGGGTTAGATGCCATGTAGGTTGCACTAAGGTTGTCACAGTAAAGCAAGATAGGGAACTGAATATTGGCACCAAGTTCATATAATAAGTAGCCTAACCAGGTGGTTTCTGCATTGGCATGAGCAAGGGAGCGATATTCAGATTCCGCACTCGAACGAGCAATGGTAGGTTGCTTTTTAGAGCACCATGAGATTAAGTTGCTGCCAAGAAAGATGAGGTAGCCTGAGGTGGAGCAACGTGAGTCCGGACAACCAGCCCATTCTGCATCCGAGTAGGCGGAGAGATGAACAGGTTGTCGTTGAGGATTGAAAGACAAACCATGATCTAGTGTGCCTTTGATGTAACAAAGGATCCGTTTGGCAGCAATAAGATGTGGAACACGGGGCTTGCTTGTGGTGACCCGAGATAGGGGTCCCACAGCGCGGCGACCCCGAGCCAATGAGAAACTGACACGTCACTAACGACATCCCGATAACTCATCAACCTGAAATCACAAGGCCTTTTAGGTTCAGGTTGTTGGTTTACAAAACACTTTCTTGGACAAATGTCTCAAAACATTCTAGCAATCGAACAACATATTTTCAAAAGCGGAATTTGAAATGGGCTAAGAGTTTTGGGCTTGCAATCGGAGCCCAATTTGGAGAATAAAACAATTCACTAAATAACTACAAGCATGGGAGACGCGCCCCAGGGTTACGGGTCTCCCGGAATTTTTGTAAGCGAGTAGGAAATAAATAAATAAATAAATAAATAAATAAATAAATAAATAAATTAGTCAGAAGGTAAATAAATAAGTGACTTCAAAATCCGATAATGGACCCGAAACTGTACTTTGGTAAAGACAAAGAGGAATGCGCCAAGCAGGGCCATGTGCCTCTCCTATACGCTTCCCGACCACATGCTCAAAACCTGCACATTGTTGTAGGGGTGAGCTTTCGTCCTCGCATGCCCAGTAAGGGCCGACCTAACCATGCTAGGTTTGAAAATAATAATATACTTGAAAATATTTACTACATAATATTGTGCACGTTTATCGAAAATACTTTAAAAAGAGGCAACCACAAACATTTATTTCTTTTATAAAGCATATGCAGTATGCATCACACAATTTGGAGCTCCGAGATACTTACCTGCCGGCTAAACTCAAACAAATCGGTGACCGACCTAGTTCGTCATCCATCGAGAACCGGCCAACTACTCTGTAGTCCTCGTAACTACAAGTAGCGAAAGTGTCCATTTCCTGGCCCTGAGTCTCCTATGACTGGTTCACTGCCTGTACTTACCTTTCCTCGACAAACATAGGAGCACGGCCCCCTCCGGAGGTTCACAGTTATCGACACCGTGGGATCCCTAGGAATCTAAGCGTCTAGGTCCTATTCACTTTCAGGTCACAAGTATAAACATACAAGGGTACAGTATCTCAACATGCAAGTCTAGCCTCGGTTTTCGCAATTAGCAATTATCAGTTCTGAAAACACATGTATCACGAGGCATCGACTAATGAACAACCAAAAACGTACTTGCAAGAAGCTTAATATATGTATAAGCATATACACGCACAACAAAACCACTAACAGGATAGGGACGGCTTACCCTACCTGGAATTGGAGTGCTTGTCCACTTTTAGGTTCGTCTCCGACTATCGATCTTTTGTCCCAATCCAAGTGCACACGCACAAGTCCTTTATAATAAAATTAAACCAATAAGTAACTTGACTTCATTATAACTCAACTAACCGAGCAACCAAAGCATTTACTTAATTCCTTATAGTCCATCGGATTAACCTTTAACATAAAAATCTACTATCCATTCCCAAATAATCCAAATGATATTGCATTTGAACCATTTGGGATATGGTGATCATGCTTAGCACTTTGGCCTTTATTTCTTTAACCTTTTTACTTTAAAAAGAACAAATACGCTTACCATTCCCAAATGACTTCGCTTCTTAAAAGTCATTCCGGATATGATAAGTCTAGGATTGTTTCAATTGTACTTGTCTAATTAATTTTAACTTGATCAAATACAATCCTCCATTCTCAATAATGTCATTTACCACACTAATTTACTTGTCAAAACCGGTCTTTTCTTATTTACCGTTTTCCTCATGCATTTAACCAAATCACCAATCCCATTCTTACTTTACATTTCAACGTCGATAACAAGTTCATTATCTCAATTCACAAGACCAATTCCTCCTATTGATTAAGCTAACTTCCTCCTTGTCTACCAATTCAAACAACAAGTACCACTTTCATTTCTAATATTTCACAAACCCATAGTTTCACCGATTACAAACAATATATGGCAAAAACAGATCCAAATGCCCAAACCCTTACCATTCTTCTTTTCCAAACTAGAAGTTAATTCCAATTGTGCAACTCCAACATCACCAATCATTCATATCCCTGGCAGACAACATACCATCAATAAACAAGCCTCAACCAATATTTCACATCCAAAATAGAATTCGAGGTGCTTACCCTTTTCTTGACATCAATCGAATTGACCCAACAGTTTCTCTTTTGTCCAAAACTTCACAGAATGCAGAAATCCACCAAATCCTCACATAATTCAAATAAACGACAGAATTATGATCCTTAATTCAATTCTTAACCAAACTCATATCCAACACAGAGTTCATGTCCCTTACCTTAATCCATTTTCAATGGATATCGGCCCAACACTCCTCTTCGCCAAAACCTTACAATTTGGCAGACCTAAACTTCTCCAAATCAGACATCAAGTTATTAGGGTCTAATCCACTCAAATCGGTAGCTCCAACGAAAAAGGAAGCACGAAATTACCTAATTGGGGCTGTCGGAAACTCCAGCAGCCAAGAGCGGCGGCGCATGAAGCGCATACGGCGGCTCTGGTCTGAGTCGGAGGTCGAGACGATGGGGTTTTGGTGAACAAGAACACGCTGACTCCATTCACGGTGGTGGTTTGGCTCGATTTGGACTGGAGGCCGGAAAACGAAGACGAGCAGAGCCGAGGGCTCCGATGATGTGTGTTTGGCGTCGTTAAGCTTCGGTGGGTGGCAGGGCTTCTGGGTTTTACTCCTCGTCGCTTGTTGAGTGGAGATGTGGTGGCACTGTGGCGAGGTAATGATCGGAGATCGACGAAAGAGGAGGGGCAGTGAGGTCGCGACTGTGGTGGTTGTGTACGGTGGCTGTGGGCGATGCATGTCGATGGTAAGCCCCGGGTTAGGGTTGGTTTTGGGCGATGCATCGATTGGTGGAGGCAGTGTGGTGAGATGGTGGCCGGATATGTGCTTTCCGGTGATGGCAGAGGGAGGAAGGAAGAGAGAGAGCGAGAGGTCGTGGAGGGAGAGAGAGGGAAGGGGGACGCGGCTGCAAAGGAGGAAGAAGATAATTTAGGTTTTGGGTTCTTACGTTCCTTATTATACTTGCGTATGAGAAATGTCGAATTTTCCCTTTCGACGAGTTACAAAACTCCTCTAGCTAATTGCTTTCGGTTTTGGGCACGTAACATTTTCTTTTATTCATTTTTCGTAGGAAACTTCCTAAGTTACTTCTCGACTTTGTCCTAGGCCCAAAACTCGATCTCATAAAAATCCAAAATCCAAAACTTTGTTACAACTCAATTTATCGTCTTCGAAAATCCAACAAACTGTCACCTCACTAAACTTCTGTAACCTTCTGGGCCCAAAACGAAGGACTCTGGCCCAAACTTAAATTATAAGGCCCAATAGGTGGTCTCGACACCAAAACAATCTCCGAAAACGATTCCTTCACTTAAATCACCTTATGGAAAAATCTTATTGGCGAAAATTACCTTCTACAAATTAAATAAATTTTCGGGGGCTCACATTGCTCATAAATTGAGACACTGAATTGACTGCAAAGGCTATGTCAGGGCGAGTAATGGTGAGATATTGTAAGGAGCCAACCATCTCGCAGAACACAGTGGGATTGTCAAGTAAAACCCCATCATTGGTGCTGAGAAGAGACTTGGTAGACATGGGTGTGCTAACGGGTTTGCTGAGTAACAGATCATGCTTGACTATGATGTCATGTGCATACTTGACTTGATTTAGGTGAATTCCATTTGAATGAGATGTGACCTGTAAACCAAGAAACTAATGCAGAGGACCAAGATCTTTGATATCAAACTCACGACCTAAGGCATCAATGAAGCACTGTAGAATCCGATCATTACTGCCCGTAACCACAATATCATCAACATATAGTAAGAAATAGATGATATCTGAGCCATGTTGATAGATGAACAAAGAAGAATCAGCCTTACTCATACGGAAACCAACTACTAACAGAAACGAGCTCATGCGGTGAAACCAGGCTCGAGGAGCTTGTTTGAGGCCATAGAGTGCTTTGTTAAGCTTGCAAACATAAGAGGGATGAGAGGGATCACCGAACCTAGGTGGCTGTGACATGTACACATCTTCTTGGAGATATCTATGGAGGAACGCGTTCTTGACATCAGGCTGACGAAGAGGCCAACTCCGAGAGACAGCAAGACACAGAACTGTGCGTATAGTAGCTGGCTTGATGACAGGGCTGTAGATTTCACTGTAATCAATTCCTTGCTACTGATGGAATCCCTTGGCAACAAGTCATGCCTTGTACCGTTCCACTGAGCCATCAGATTTATGCTTGATGCGAAATACCCATTTGTAGCCGACATGTTGGGAAGGGGAGTGGGGAACCAGAGTCCACGTATTGTTCTTGAGCAAGGTATTAATCTCATCGGTCATTGCAGCACGCTGTACCTTATGTTTAGAAGCCTGAGTGTAGCATGTAGGTTCAGCCGATTTAATCACAGAGAGAAGTCCTCGAGGGATGGGATACCTAACCACGCCATCAGTTCGAATTCTGGGCTGTGTGATGCCATCTTGGAGTCGAGTTGTCATGGGGTGAGTGGAGAAGGGGACTGGTGGAGCCGCAGTAGGCTGGGAAGCAGCTGGAGGAGGGGCAGCCTGTACTGGAGAAGACACCAGAGGTGGAGACGACGTCGGGAGGGCTGTGATGACCGGAGCGGCGGTGGAAGCCTGGGCCAGAGGCGGAGCCGAAGTCTGAGGGAGAACCGAAGAAGTAGGTGGTGACGCCGGGGGAGGAGCGTCTGGCCAAGAGGACTGTGGAGCAGAAGGAGGTGGATCTGGAACCACGGGTCGGTGGCGCTGGTAGGTTCGGATGGGGGTGTCAGTCGGAGCTGTGTTGGGCGCTGGAGAAGGCAACGGAGAGGCCTGGGATGGCGAAGGCGCGCTGGGCATGGAAGCCATGCTGGGTGCTGAGTGTTGGGCATCTAGGTGAGCGACAGAAGAAGGGGGTGGAGAATCCGATCGGGAAGCTGGGATTGAATTTGGAGGGGGGGTGGTATGTGATTAGGGAGATGCGGTGGCCGGTGAATGAAGAGCAGGAGATGTGGTGGCCGGTGACTGAGGAGCAGGAGCCGCGGTGATCGTGGATAAGTGGGGTGGAGGATCAACGTCGGCTAGAGGTGTAGCGATGGCCTGAGGATCCGTGACGGTGGACCGAGCAGGCGGTTCGAGTGCAGGTGCAGGTCGGTGACCACCGGAGTGGCATGACGAAGAGGTAGCAGGGCCGATGATGAAGGAAGCGGAAGTTGGAGATTGGTGGAGGGCGGGTCTGATGCCTGAGGGGGCAAGGGTGGGGTGTGACCAGATTGTGAACATGGGTGATTGGGCCTTGGGCTTGGACGTTGGTTAGTAGACTGTGAACTTGGCTGGCTAGAAATTGAAGCTGTGGAGATAGGAAGTGGACTTAAGCTGGTGAGAATGGTGAATTCCAACGGGCCTAGAGGTTGTACCTGCAAATTTTTGTAAGGAAAAGATTTTTCGTTAAATGAAACATGCCTAGAGACATAAACACGACCAGTGGTAGGATCTAAACAACGGTAACCCTTGTGTTGAGGACTGTAGCCAATAAACACACACTCTATACTACGACTCGAGAGTTTGTTGGAGAGGTAAGGGCCAAGATGAGGAAAACAAGAACAACCAAAGACTTGAAGAGAGGAATAAGGAGGATGACCATAGAGACGTGTGTGAGGAGTATCCCAATTTAGAGTAGGAGTGGGAAGAAGGTTAATGAGATATACAGATGTGAGAACAGCCTCAGCCCAAAGATTTTGAGGAGCACCCAAGGTGAAAAGGAGAGTGCGTGCCATAGTGGCAATATGCCGATGTTTTGTTTCAGTAAGCCCATTTTGTTGTGGAGTGTATGGACAAGGAAATCGTTGTTGGATGCCTAAAGAGTCACAAAACTAGGAGAAGGCAGTGTTGACATATTCTGTACCATTGTAACTTTGGAGGTATTGGACAGAACTGTGGAAAATATTGTGAATCATAGCAACTAATTTTTGAAAGTGAGTAAGGACCTCATTTTTCCGGCGCATAGGATAAAGCCATGTATAACGAGAGTATTCATCTGTGAACAGAACATAATATTTGAAACCAGTTACAGACAAGGTAGGAGACATCCATACATCACTATGAATGATAGAAAATAGAGAAGAAGCGAAAATATTTTTGGATGGAAAAGGTAATCGATGGGACTTGCTAAGTGCGCAATTATTACAAAAGGAATTAAAAGAAAGTGTGGAGCCAAGAGTAGATCCTAAACGAGCTAAAACGGAAGAGGAGGGGTGACCTAAGCGATTGTGCCAAAGAGACGAGTGAACAGAGGAGAGTGCATGAGGGATGGTGGACTCGGAAGATAAGCGAAGCGGATAGAGACCATCTTTGCATGGGCCCTGAAACAACAAGCGACCAGTACATAAACAATAGATTTGATAGAAATCTGGAGCAAAGAGGAAGAAAACAAGATTGTCCTTGGTGAAACGAGCAACAGAGAGAAGATTTTTACGAATTGATGGAATGCGAAAGACATTTTGTAAAGAAAAATTGGAAGAACCTAATTACAAGGGAAGGTTACCAGTATGGGAAACAGACATTGAGTCCCTATTACCCATATATACATTATGAGGGCCACCATAAGATTGTGGATTGTTGACAGGCATAGCGGTCATGTGATGGGTTGCACTGGTGTCCGGGTACCAATTTGGATCAACAGTGTAATGGACTCCAGCAAAAGGGGGAGCAGTACTTGGGCTGATAAACCTTTGTGGGCATGGAGAAGAAAACAACCGAGGCATGATCTGTGGCTGCGGCATCACGTACAGAGATTGTACAACGGATTGCGGCGGTTGTGAGAAAACTTGGATGAGAATTGCTCTAATCCTTGCAAGACCAAGGAAAGGAAACACTGATAGTGAGAAGAGACTCAAGACGGAAGGAGAAGATGAGACACAGGTAAGGAGCCTAGACCTAGTCTGATACCATGTTGAATATGATTTTCCTTGTCATTCTCATTACAAGTGTATAGTTATATAGCAGCCTAATTGCTGCTGTTACACAGAGAGAGTACTGGTAATTACATCAAATCAGAAACTTATAAGCAGAAACTGATATGCTTTTAAAACAAATATACAAAGAATCAAAACTGATGCTAGATTGTAGCCACTGCATTTATCTCTCTAATAGATGACAACATTCACATGGAACTATGTGGTTTTTGTTTGGCTCCAAAACCAGTTGGCGTGCAAACTGTCTCTTTTGAGCGTGTGCGCAGGCGTGCCAGCACTGCGGGGTGCAGTCGTCAGGGGGGAGTCCCTTGACCTGACTTCTTCTTCAAGCATTGTGGACGAGGAGAGCACCAACCTGCCCACAAGGTTCTTCTCTAGCCTTCCGAGAAAGGACTTTCTGCCTTACGGATAAGGACTTTGGGTGTGATCTCTTTGCGTCACCGAATCGATACTTAAAGTTGTAGGTTAAGCAGAGCAATCACTGGGAAGTTTGGAGAAGCACGGGTTTTGCTAAAGCGTGACTTTAGCTTCGCTGGGTTACGAGGGCGTTACCCTTGCTTCGCTGGTAGTATCGGTGGCAGTAGCACTAGCAGTCAGCTCCTGGGGAGATTAGGACTGGGAGGACGGTCACCGGGTTGATCTGGTGATGCTGACAGTCGGCTCCTAGGAAGACTAGGATTGGCGAGCGGTCACAGGGTTTCAATGAGGTTGAAGGTTTGCTCTAGGGAGGCTTTGTAATCGCTGGGATTGATTGATTTGAGAGAGGTCCTTTATTCGTCCTTGAAACCTGGTATTTATACCTAGGGTTTCGACTGTTCCTTGCTATAGAAGGATTATTGATTGAAGTTTCCTATTCAATCTCTGCTACTCGAATCCAATAAGGACTCGTTTTCCTTATGAATCACAGAATGGGCGAAGCTATAACCCAAACCCAAGTAGGCTTATTTTTGGGCCGCATGTATGGGCCAGCTGCGCTAAATCCACTAAATGATCTTGCCAAAATTACTTTTGGGCTCAAACATTGCCCCCCAGGCCCCGAAATCAGGCCCGCGAAAATGTAACTGATTGAAGGGGACTAAAATGACACGTCCATTGCTTGAAACTATATCATTAATGAGGGTTGTGTCCTTCGCTTGCGAAAACGCCTTTCTGTCGTATCATTTCCCTCACAAAATTCCTTATTTAAATCCGCAGCCACTTCAGACCTGTCACATCAGAAACTCTTCTAGTCTCCTAACACCAGAAACCCTCTTACTGCCAACATCTCCCCCACAGAAACCCAGAAATGGCTCCCCCAAGGAAAATAGTCATCGATCAAGAAGAAGAACTGAATGAACAGGCTGCCCACTCTTGGGGAACCAGCATCGGTGCCCGCATTCTTCTCCACACCACTATCCAAAGACCCTTACTCCTCCGATTCCCAAACCACCATGTCAGACTGGGTCCAGCGTCGAGAGACTCTATTCCGGCCGACGCCATCGCCTTCTATGGCCTGCCCATTCGTCGACCCATCCCAGTCCTACGAAGGACTCCCGGAGATTTCAACAGTTGGGGTGCCCAAAATCATCGAGCAAAGATAGGGCACTAGCCATCCTCTATTAGCGCGGCGGAGTTGTCCTGGTATCGCGAAGTGCGAGCATGAGATCTGGCTCGCTGGAACGCGGCAGGTATCGCTTACACTATTGATCTCTGTTTTCGCCTTCCGCGCAGTGGCAATCATTCACTGCTCGCTGCCTTTCTCTGTTTTTGGAACACCACCACAAATACCTTTGATTTCCGATTTGGCCAAATGAGTATCACATTATTGGATATTCTCACCATCACCGGCCTACCCATTGATGGCGAGCCCTATTTGCATGGCCAATTCGACTCTGTCACTTTCACTTCAACCATGGCCCAAAACGGTCGCAGCGCTCATAGCGGCTCCTATCCACGGTGGTTGTCTTATTACCGCCGGGAGCACAATGCGACTGGCGGAATTGCTTTCTTAGAGTACTGGCTCTGTAAGTTCATCTTTTGTGGTTCCTCCTGTAAGCCCACCGGTGCTTAGACTCTTTTGGCAATGGCCCTCTACAACGGCCGCCGTGTTGGGCTCTGACAACCAGTGTTGGGCGCCCTCTATCGCACTCTGTACCAGGCCACTATACATCCTTTCGAGACTAGCATCTCTGGCCTTTTTTGGATCCTTGATTTCTGGATTCAAACTTATTTTCCATATTTTCGTCGCGACGACATACCGCTGCTTCCACCGGCCGATCAACTCTTGGGTCAATATCTCAGCCGCGATGAAAGGTACTCATCTCCTCCTTACTCCGAGTGCTTCACATATCTATACCTTCTGCATGAGATGCCCTACTGCGACTTAGTACTGGGTAGAAGATTCCCAGCCCGGCTTGAAAACAGATTCCTCCCTGGCGCTCCTGGCTACGGCGATCCCGCGCGCTTGGCTTTCCGCCGCGCGATATCTTGTTTAGACATTAGGATTGCTGCCGACGAACTTAGTTATGAGCTTTATGCTCCTAACCAATTCGCACGCCAATTCGGGCTCGTCCAATTAGTGCCATTCCCTCTGTATGATGCTTGGAACTACAACACCTATTTGCGTGGATTTGGGCCCCCTTCTGGGCCTTCGCCATTACAAAGCATGCTTACACTGGTTGATCTTCCTAACTGGGCTAGTGACATCGATGCCATGGATGGGACCGAAGAAGGATACGAGGAATGGTGGGCAGAGGTCTCTGTCAATTGCTGGAGACAAAGGTATGACGAACTCTTCGTGACCATTTTCGAGGAACTGAGATACCCCTATGCTGCTGACATTGAGCTACTTGCTCACTTTCCTAAAGATGCTGCACAATCTCCACCTCCTCCTGAGCCGGCTCCGCTACCCGCACGAGCCCTGCGCCAGTCCCAGGCTGGTATCGTAATTCGCGAGCCCCCTCCAAGAGGTAGGTATCTTGGTTTATATTTGTTCCCTCTTTCACTCTTCCCCTTTTAACCCAAACTTTGCTGTACCAGGGAAATGTGCCACCTTCTGGCGGTCGCGCAGTTAATGCTTCCCCAGCCACTGGCCATTCCGGGAAGCAAAAATAGTAATAACGGAGCCTGAAGCCGAAGACTCCTCTTCTGACGATGATGACTCACAAATGGTAAGAACTTTCTTGTTTAAAAAAAAAAAACAATGCTTTCTTTCCAAGCCACGTCAAATCCTTTAACCCTAGCAGATCGCTGTAATCTCAACTCAAAAGCGCAGTCACTCTGATCCTCGAACTGATCCATGGGCGGGAGATGAACCAATCGTTGATCGACTGGTAAGACACCAAAAGTACATGTTGGAATCTTCTTTTTAATCCGTGCGACCATATAACAATCCTCGTTTGCAGGTTCGTGATAGGTCCTCAAGACAAACTGGGGAAGGGTCCTCAGCTGCTGGTGAAAGCACATCTACTCCACAGGCCCAAGCGCCAATTGGTTCCAATAATCCTCCACCTCCTGCCTGCGTCGCAAACACTGTGCAGTTGGCTTCGATCCCAGTGCAAGTCATAAATGATAGCTCGCCTGAGGCCGAAGAGAGGATGCCTCTTTCAGATACACCTCGCGAGGAACCAAAAGCCACACATGTCCCAAAACAGATAGCGCCTGACTCAATTCCAGACTCTGGCGAGATTGTTCAAGAACCCTTGCCAATAGCCAACCTTCGCGAACCACCAGCTCCAGAGGTATGTTTCACTCCCAACAAGCATTTTTTTGATTTCTTGTCTTATTCTTTAGGCATTCTAATGATTCCTCCTTAAAACCAGAATCCTGGTCCTGTCGAGGAAGTAGCTGCTGCTGCGGAGGTACTTGATGCTCATCCTACTGAGCCAGCTGCTGAAGATGTAGTTAACCAAGAACTTGCCCCCCATGCCCCCCAAGTACCTGAAGCAGGAGAAGGGGTGAACCTCGAGCCGGTACTGGAAGTGGTTTCTGTTGTGGAGCCTCAAGAGGCTCCTGCTGCTGCTGCCCCGAATCCACTGCCTGTGCCTCCTTCCAGACTGGAAAAGCTAGCTCGCGTACTCGAGGTGACTCCTCCGGAGTTATAGATGAAGCTAGAGACGGCCTTCGCCATCTTCTGAGTCCTGTTATTCTGCTGCCTGGAGCACCGGTCAAGGCTCTAGAGTATTTGAGGGTTCTTCACCGCGAGCACGGCATCACGGAGGACGAGTTCACTGAAATAGACGAACTGCTGCAGAATCTTCCCCAGTGGCTTAATGAGAGAGCGACAGCGACTGTGCAAGCCAGGCAAGCCCAGGCCCACTATCAGGGACTCACTCAACAAATGGACTCCTCTCGTGACTTTCTAGGAGAAAGGGCTACCCTTGTTAGAGACTTGAGACTCATGCAAAATCACCTCCGGTCCCAAATCCAAGATCTTCAAGCCCAATTGACTGCTGTGACATCCTGGCTTGAACATGAGGAACCTCTGCTGGAGCAACCCTTAGCGGCCTCTGAAATACTATCTCAAAATCTCGCTCAAGTTCGCAAGGAGGTCCGACAGGCGGAGCGAGCCGCTGCTGACGCCAATTTTCGCTTAGACAAGCATCTCCTTCCGTTTAACTCATGCAGGCCGAAAACTTTAGGCCTCTAGTGTTAGGCCCATTTTGTATGAACAATATTATTATTAATAATTTAAATATTTAGCCCACTTTGCTTGGCCCAAATATATGCTCAAATTTTCAAGCAGTTCAGCGTTCAATTTGCCTTTATTGCTATTGAAATGGTTTGAAAAGATAACCTCGAAATGGAGCAGTTACCTCCTAGAAGACTGCCCCGCTTCCTACGCATTTTCCATTATCTTCATCTCCTGAGATCCTAGCATTCAATTCCATTGATACTCTTATTGATGGCGTTGAAAATACTTCAACTGCCCATCGCACGGTTGAGGCCACTGAGATTGGCCCTATAAATACCTGTACTCTGGATAAGTGATAAACACAAGCAAATATGGCTTTCCCAGACATGACCTTGCAAGCCCTACTTCTCTTCCTTCTGTTTTTGAAATCTTCCCCTCATAATTTCAACCTTAGCCTCAAATCCCTCGGCCTTATGGCTTAATCTCAATACCTGGGTAGGTCTTATGGCCTAATCTCAGGTCCAGCCGCATGTCTTTGGTTTCTGGAACTCCGGATGGGATTCATCGATTTCAGTTAGACCGAAGAACACGTGGCGCTCCTAACGCTGCGGAACCAGATTCTGAGGGATCCCTCTCCTCAGATTCCTCGCGTGGAGCAGGAGGGAGAAGGGCGGCATGCCACTCGAGGCCGATCGTTCTTCTTCGGCAGCCTACCTCCGGGGTCTGACTGTCAGACTTCTGTTTTTCCCCTGGAGGTAGATGTGGTTGTGAGTCGCGCTCTCTCTGAAGACCATCTCCATCCCGGAGGATAACCAATTGGAAGGGTTGCGATGGATTATTTCCTTCTCTCTTCCTCCCGTACAGACGATAGTAGCTGTGACTCAGATCAGAGGAGGGATGTGGGTGAAGAGAGGAAGAGCATGAGCGATCATAGCACATCCCCCTTGTTGCCACAAGATCCAGAAACTCTAAGCAGATCTGCAACTCTTATGATTTTTCAGTACCTTCTTCGCCTTGTAAACCGCAAATGTAACTGTTTCGATTTGTACTGCTTTTGGCCGCAAAGCCACTTTATGAATGAACATTTCTGAATATTTTTCGTCAAAAAATTGTTATAAAATAAGGCCTCATGTATAGGCCATTACATATATTCTTAACACATATTGTTAAGGAAGAAATTACAACAAAACAAAAATTGAAATTGTTATAACATAAGGCCTCACCTAAGGCCTGGATGTATAGAATGTTGTCCCCCTAGTGTTCGTAGGTGAAGCAAATACATGAGACAAAGGCCACAGGAAAGGCCTAATATATATGGATGATGCGAGCAGATGAAGACTATGGTTGATCCGGTGGATCCTTGAACTCCCAAACACTAGGGTAATATTTCTTCAGGAACTGCCCATTGATGGGATTGCGATGGCTGTCACCATCCAAATCTTTGAGGTGAAAAGCCCGGTGCTCCATAATATGGTGAACAACAAAGGGTCCTTCCCATCGCGGAGTCCATTTACCGCGACCTGTCAATTTCTCGCCAAAGGGAAAAACAGCTTTCCAAACAAGGTCACCCTCTTTGTAACTACGGCCACGCGTCCTCTTATCATAGGCGCGGGCGATACGCTGTTTTTCCATTACTAAATTATCCAAAGCCGCTAATCGCTACTCGCTCAGATCTTCGTGCTCTTGCCACATCGCCTGGACATAATCTTCACTGATCAGGTGATGCTGATCTTGGACGCACAAGGATTGAACGTTGAGTTCCAAGGGTAAAACTGCATCATGGCCGAACATTAGTGCATAGGGAATTGTAGTAGTGGGATTCCTCTTGGAGGTACGATAAGCCCATAGTGTCTCATACAACGTGTCGTGCTACTGGCGAAGGTTTTCAACAAGCATCTTCTTTAGTAGGGTGATAATAATCTTGTAACTGGCCTCCGCTTGACCGTTGGACTGAGCATAATATGGAGTGCTATGGATGAACTGGATGCCCAAGTCGTTGACAAGTTTCTCTACCTCACCTCCCATGAATGCTGCCCCTCTGTCTGAGACAAGCACTTTAAGGATACCAAACCTGCAGATAATGTTATGAAAGATGAATTGGCGAATGGTGGCACCTGAAGCCTCTTTCAAAGGCTCAGCTTCGACCCACTTGGTGAAGAAATTAGTAGCCACGATGATGAACTTGTGTTGGAGTGAGGAATGGAGGTGAATCATCCCAATCAAATCCAAAGCCCAGCCTCGTGCAGGCCAAGGCTTAATAATAGGTTGCATGGGGATATTGGGAATGTGCTGCACTCGACCATGTGCCTGGCAGTCTTGACATCCTTTAGCGAACGTGATACAGTCCTTCAAAATGATGGGCCAATAATACCCATGTCTCTTGACGAGCCAACGCATCTTAGGTCCTGCTTGATGGGCTCCACATACTCCTGCGTGTGCTTCGCTCATTAATCGCTTTGCTTCGCGGCCATAGACACACCGGAAGTCTATGCCATCTTCCCCACGTCGTCGCAGCTCGTCACCCCTGAGGAAGTAATTTAAGGCAAGAAAGTGAATCTTCCTGTCTGCTGTAGGATCTGTTTGCTTAAGTTAAACGATCAACGGAACGCGCCAATTGACGTCAATAGGCTCTAAGACCGTGACGACGGAATCATCAGGCAAGTTAGGCCGCGCGAGCCTTAAAGGCAGCGTGCGGCGCTCGACTTTCAGAATGCGCTCGCGAACCCTATACTTCAATGTAACGCCTGTAGCCAGTTGAGCGAGTTCATTGGCTGCGAAATTGCGCTCGCGAGGTATGTACTCCAAATACGCGTCATCAAATTGATCCAAAAGCTCAATGGCGCGATTCAAATAGGGTACGAGCAAACAGCTTTCACACCTGTACTTTTCTTAAAGTTGATTAATTACGAGCAGAGAGTCGCCGCGTACCTGAACGTCCTTTACTCCCAATTCCAATAAGACTTCTAGGCCAATAATAAGGGCCTCATACTCTACTTGGTTATTTGTAAACTCCAATTGGAAAGAATAAGAGAAACGATCGCCCGCAAGGTTTTCCAGAACAATCCCTACTCCTGCTACTGCTTCTGTTCTTGGGCCGTCAAAAAATAATACCCAGGGTTGCAAGGAGACTGTGGCTTGACACCATATGGCGTATTCTGGAATGCGGGCCAAATCTGGTCGAGTTGTGGTGGTGGTCGCTATCTCTAACTCCTTCACTGTGGGGATATCCAACATAGGGTGATATGCCAGAAAGTCTGCGATGGCCTGTCCCTTCACTGCTTTCTGTGGAATGTATTGTAGCGAGAATTCGGATAGGGCTAGTACCCGCTTGCCAGTGCGACCTCTCAAAATAGGGCGCGACAACATATACTTAACCAGGGAGGTTTGAGCAATGATGCAGGTAGTAAAGGATAACATGTAGTGCCGCAACTTGCATGCTGAGAAGTACAATGTAAGACACAATTTTTCCATAGGAGTATACCTTGTCTCGCAACCTGTAAGTGTCCTACTGAGGTAAAAAATGGCATGCTCAACACCTTCCTCATCATCTTAGGCGAGTAGGCTGAAATATATAGCCACTTCCATGGAAGCCTCAGCTGCTGAAATATATAGCTTCAATGGAAATCCAACACCAGGGGGAACAAGCACTGGCGGGCTCACCAGGTAGGCCTTGATTCTGTCGAAAGCCTCTTGATGTTTGGGCTCCCATACAAACTCGTTCTGTCCTTGCAGCTTCAGCAATGGAGAAAAGGGCTGGATCTTACCTACAGAGTTAGAGATGAAACGTCTCAGAAAGTTGATTTTACCCAGCAAACGCTGCAGCTCCTTCTTCGTTCGCGGAGGGGATGCCTTGATGACTGCGCTTGCTTTGTGTTCAGGGACCTCAATTCCCCTTTGATGGACAATGAAGCCCAGGAAATCTCCTGCTTGAACTCCAAACACGCATTTGGCAGGGTTCATCTTGAGCTTATGTTGCCGCATGCGCTCGAAGACTTTCCTGAGATCTGTGATGTGATCCCTTCTCTTCTTAGACTTCACAACCACGTCATCGATGTAAACCTCTAAAATCTTTCCAAGGATGTCATGGAAGATTAGGTTCATGTTCTCTGATAAGTTGCCCCAGCATTCTTCAGTCCAAAAGGCATAACCACATATTCAAAAATGCCCGCGAATCTAGGGCAATGGAACTCAGTTTTGTGTCTGTCTTCTTCTGCGACCGGAATCTGGTGATACCCTGCAATGCTGTCCATGAAGGACAACAATTCATGTCCTGCCACGGCGTCTACCAACATATCCGCGACCGACATGGGGTAGACATCTTTAGGTGTAGCGATATTAAGGTCTCTGTAGTCCACGCAGACCCTCATCTTGCCATTCTTCTTGCAAACAGGCACTATATTAGACAACCACTGATTGTATTTTGCCACCCTGATAATGCCTGATTTATGCATTTTTTCGACTTCCTCTTTGACGAGGACTTGGGTTTCTGAATTCATTCTTCGTGGCTCTTGTTTCACAGGCCTCTTGTCAGGGAGTGTTGGTAGCTGATGGCACACCAAGTCCGGTGACAGGCTGGGCATGTCTTCATACTTCTCCACGAAGCGGTCTTTGAATTCCAGTAATAAGTCAATGAGCCTCTGTTTCTCACTAGGCTCTAAGTAAGCGCTGATAGCCACTTCCATAGGCTCATCCGCTGTTCCAAGATTGACCTTCTCGGTAGGGTCTCTGACCTTAGGAGGTGTATCATCCAGCGCTGCCGGAGCGAGCTGAATTTCCACCTCATCTTCTTGTTCCTGATCAGAGAGTTCTTCGTTGATGATTTCTAAGGTTGCGATTCGATCATAGGCCTCTTTTTCCACTAAGTATGATGATAGTCTTTCGTACAGCGAGTGGAAGGCCTCTATTCCTTCCTCTGGAAGGTCGTAATCCATTAATTGTTTAAGGGTTTGGGCACAGCATGGCCAGGCCTTTCCAGGCCTTCGTTTGCGAGCGTGAGCCCCCACTGTGCCAGTTCAGAGGCCGTCACCCCTGTGGGGCAGCCTTTGTTATCGATGCCACTGACCTGCAATGGAGTGATAGGCTCCAAGTAGTACCTGGTATCTACATAATTCACGGAAACCGAGAATGGACGAGAATCCGCTTTAATCACCTCAGCTTTATCTGTCACCATGTTCCATATAACTAGTTCCTGATGGAGAGTTGACGGAGCGCAGTAACTCCGGTGGATCCAGTCTCTGCCCAAAATAGCACTGTAGGCCGCATAACAATCTGTCACAAAGAAATCATAAACTCCCTCTGCAGGGCCAACCTTGATGCGTAAGAAAAGTAATCCTAGGGTCTTTGTCACAGCCCCCGCGAAGTTCTTGAGCGTGAGGGACGTAGATTGGATTTTCTCTTTCTTGATTCCGAGCAAGTGCATGGTCCTAGTAGTGATGACAATAACTGCAGCTCCAGTATCAACCATGATCTTGCTAACTTTGGTACCGCCAACTTCTGCTGTGATGTATAGAGGTCGCATGTGTTGGACCATAGCAGGTGTTGGTCTAGTGAAGCTCATGAAGAATTCTTTGCTGTTGGCATCCTCCGTTTCGAGAAAGACAACTTCTTCCACAGGTGCCTTGACTCCTGATGTAATCTGCAAGGGCTGTGTACTACTTTCCTCAGCTTCTACACAGTCTTGCGCAGCAACCGGTAGTGCATACCTTGCGGGGAGTACGTAAACCATGTTGCAGAACGTATCAATCATATCAGTCTCATCCATGTCATCTTCCAGGTTAAGCTTGGGTTCGTTGATAGGGGTGTCAGGGTTGAATTGCTTAGCTAGCCGGTCTACCAACGATTCCTCTATAAGGCCTTTTACCTCACACTGCTTATGTTCCTGTATCCCGGGAGCCTTCTTAGGGGAGTTTGACTTCGGTTCCCTTGCTATGTTCACCTCTAGTGGGGTGACTACTACACTCTGGACCTTTTTAGGTCTCCACTGTAAAGTATCGGTAGTCTTGTCCTTGCCCCCCAGTCTCTCAAAAACTGGGGATTTGGCTTCTGGTTCCTCGCGAAAAAACCTGCGCTTGACATGTGGTCGCCTAGTCGGCGAACTCTCCTTTCGGGCTGGTGGAGGCGTTCTTTCTTCAGTGATCCTGCAAAAAACACTGGGCTTAGATGCCCCTTTTGCTGAGCTCGCTTGCTTTTGAAGGCTGCGGGGAGCCGCTAATGGCTTAGCAGTTAGTGCCTCCATCTCCTTCTGATACTGCTCAGGTGATTTGACCAGTTGCGAAAGCTTGATAAGGCCTTGGTCCAGAGCCTCTAGCACGCGCTTCGCTTCCCCAAACTTGCGCTGCAGTTTCCTCTTCTTGGAATGGCTTATTTCCACTGCCCTCCCCTTTTCCCTGGTGTACCACTTTCCTTCCTTGATGGTAGCGGCTGGAGCAGGTGGGATATAGGGCTTGGTCAGAATGTCTTTGTGATTGCTCGTAGCCCTCTCTTCTTATTTCTGATCAACAGCGGCCGCTCTCAGCTGCTTGAACAAATTGGAGTCCTTTGGGGATGATGGTGCCTCCCTTTTGCCTTTTTCCCTTGGGCTAGAAGGTTGATAGTTTCGCGATGGCGAGGCCCACTTGATGGTCGGAAGAGAGCCAAAACGAAATGTCTGCTCGTCCTCTTCATGTGACACTTGGATGCCACACTCTTCTTTGCATCGCGAGCATAAGACCACGGGTAAGGCTTGACCAACTGGTTTAGCTTTCTTCTTTGCAGGGGTCTCATCTTCGTCGAATTGTTCTTCTCGCCCCTTTGTATTTAAATCCAAGGTTGGTTTCCTCTGGCTCTGCTTGGCCCAGTTCACGTCGACCATGTTGATTCCAGTGTCAGGAAAAGGGTTCAGGTCCACGAGCGCTGCCACCGTTACTGGAGCTTCTACCTGCAAACTGCCATTATTGAGCCATACCTGAATCTGGTCTTTGAGCTTCACACAGTCAGCTGTATTATGATTCCACAGGTTGTGGAATTTGCAGTACTTCTTCCCTTTCAGCTGATCTGGTCAAGGGAAAGGGTCCAAAGTCGGTCTTCACCATCTTCGCGGTGATCATCTCATCTAGAATCTCATGTGCCTTATTGGCATCATATGTATATGTCGCGAATTCAGGTTTAGTGAAGGCCACCGATTTGAGCTTGACAGGTTCCCTTGATATTTTCAGTTGCTTCAAAGCTGGATTCTTCTTCCATGTCAGTTCATAGGCAGCGATGTCATTCTCCTCTTCCTCCTCGTCATCCTGAACCACTTCTTCACTGTGATGATGATGGTAATAAGGGTCATAAGCAGCCGGCTGGTAGCTTAGGGCCTCTATGGTGCGATGTTTTCCTGGTACATATGTCCCCTTAGACGCATTCTTCCTTGCGTCAGTTTCTATGAGGAGATGTTCAAAGCTGCCCACCTCTGTGATGAGTTCTCCCATTGACTAGATCATACTGCCATGCTGCTTCTTCCTCTGGCGAGGTTCCAAACCCTTGACCGCCAGCTTGACTAACTCTCTCTCAGGCAGGATGACGTTCAGCTTGGCTTTCTGAATCTGGAAGCACTAAAGATAGGCAACAGCGGACTCTGTAGGCTATTGGGCCATCTGAGTGAGAGAAGCCAAGTCAACCTCAGGCTCAATGGCTCCAAACGTTTCTCGGAAAAACTTTTCCATTGAGGGCCAATCCGCCACTGTTCCTGGTCAGAGTTTGGAAAACCATCTAAAGGCAGCTCCCGAAAGAGAAGTGCCAAAGATCCTGCACTTGAGGATGTCATCATTCTGGTACTGGCCGCATTACACCCTGAACTTGGCCAGGTGAGTTGCCGCATTCTCGGTGTCTTCCCCTGAAAAAGTAGAAAATATGATATTTTTATAACCCCTGGGAAAGGCGCGAGCATTATATGCGGCGGGAAAGGTCCCTCATAGACCCCATCCATTTGGGCCCTAGGATTAGCTAGCCTGATCATCTCTTCTACCTCTTCACGTCTTACATATTCTGGGCCCGAAGGAGGAGGAGGAGGTGTCGCCAAAGTATGGCGAGCAGCCTGCAAGGGTATTGCTTGGTTTACAGTCGCTGTCCCTTCTCCTAAATGTACAGTGCGGGTTACAGCCGGTTGCTGAAGGGTCACTGCTGGCATATGCATCTCTTTTGCTAAGGTTGTTATCTTGATCGGGTTACCGGCCTAGTCAAACCCGTAATAGCCTCCTGGCAATTCTTGGTATATGTTTTCTGCCCCGTCGCTGTCGTATTGAACGAATGCGTCAAAGTCAGGTGAAGTCTCACCAACTTTTGATGGTTGATGCTTCTGTCTGGTGGTCTGTCCGCCTGACCCACCAATGGCCAGAGCGTGTTCTTTATTTCTTAGTGGCGTAGCAGCACCGGCCGTGGAAGGTGTAGCAATGTCGCTGCTAACCTTCTCTAGTTGATTCGGCGGTACGTATTTGCCCGAGCCAGATAGCTGGCCAAGGGAGCCAAGAATAGCGTTGGGATCCCCTAAAGCTTTGTTCAACACTTCTTTAGCCTGGTTCAATTCGGCTATTTGCATGGCCACCTCTGTCGCAAGGTTAGCGCCATCCTTGGGAAAACCTCCCATATCTGACGCAGTCTGCTTTGTTTGGCTCGTGATAACCTCCATGATTTCCTTCTGCCACTGATTCTGCTCACTAGCGATACCTGCGGCATGAGCCCTTACTGCATTCTCTGATTGTGCGATTTGTTGCTTAGTATCCTCTGCATGTCGGGCAATGCGCTGGTCAATTTCGCGTATGCACTTGTCCGTTTTTGCGGTTTCCCTTTCAAAGTCAGCGGGAATCTTCTTACCATGGTTTTCAATATTCTCCATGATGATCGTGAACCTTACCTCGAGGGTCCCTCTGGAATAGGCTTCGCAACGAAAGCCTCTCTTTCTCTACTTTCCACTATATTGGAGACAGCGGTAGTGATAACAGGCTCACTGACCTGATTAGTAGTGACATTCTGATCCTTAATAGCGGTCGGGTGATTCTCTCCCCGTTCAGTTGACATATCGGATGATTGGGAGTGACGAGAAAATCTTTGAGTCACTTGTTCTTCAGAAAGACCACGACAGTCCGCGCGAAGATGCGGTCTGTAACTGGAGGTCTTATGCTTTGGGCAATTAGCGTAAACCTTTTGGTAAGGGTTTTCGCTTGACTTCCCAATGGCTACGTTCATGAAGAGACACTATGTGAGTCCCACTGGGCGTGCCAAAATGTTTGGCTCCAAAACCAGTTGGAGTACAAACTATCTCTTTTGAGCGTGTGCGCGGGCGTGCCAGCACTGCTAGGTGCAGTCGTCAAGGGGAGTCCCTTGACCTGACTTCTTCTTCAAGCATTGTGGATGAGGAGAGCACCAACCTCGCCACAAGGTTCTTCTCTAGCCTTCCGAGAAAGGACTTTCTGCCTTATGGATAAGGACTTTGGGTGTGATCTCTTCGCGTCATCGAATTGATACTTTAGCTTTGCTGGGTTACCCTTGCTTCGCTGGTAGTATCGGTGGCAGTAGCACTAGCAGTCGGCTCCTAGGGAGACTAGGACTGGGAGTACGGTCGCCGGATTGATCTGGTGATGCTGACAGTCGGCTCCTGGGGAGACTAGGACTGGCGCGCGGTCACCGGGTTTGAACGAGGTTGAAGGTTTGCTCCGGGGAGGCTTTGTCATCGCTGGGATTGATTGATTTGAGAGAGGTCCTTTATTCGTCCTTGAAACCTGGTATTTATACCTACGGTTTCGACTGTTCCTTGCTATATAGAAGGATTATTGATTGAAGTTTCCTATTCAATCTCTGCTACTCGAATCCAATAAGGACTCGTTTTCCTTATGAATCACGGAAGGGGCGAATCTGTAACCCAAACCCAAGTAGACTTATTTTTGGGCCGCAGATATTGGCCCGCTGCTCTAAATCCACTAAAGGATCTTGCCAAAATTACTTTTGGGCTCAAACAGTTTTAATTCTTGCGTCATTGGCAATGCCAAAAACACTTGCCTGGTAAAGAATGGTTCTTTGAATGTTGATGGTGACCGTGCAGAGAGGAGAACATGGTGCCGTAGCCACATTCTTGATTTCAGTAAATCTTTCTATAGGTTGGTGCTTATTTATCATTTTGTGGTTACCTTTTAATAAATTACAATTCGATTTCTACTATTAAATTTAAGTTTTCAATATGGGGGATCTGGACCCTCTCATCACGCACTTTTTCCATGCGTCTATGACCATGATATAGAGTAGACACATAAACTCTGTATCAGGTGTGGAAATTGTGTTGTTTAAAGCATGACAACTTGTACAAAAGAGCACATGTTTAAAGCTTGAGTTAGGCCACAAATGAACAGAAATCACCTAGCCTAAACAGCGATTACACAACCGAAAGACGCCAGAAATAGAATTGAGATGTCTCTGATATATTGCTTTCTATATCTTGATGACTCGAATGATTTATTTTCAGGTGATCCCATCTATGATTTGATACCCTTATACTTGGATATATTCAGAGGAGATTGCTGCCTCCTTAAGAGATTTTTAGGTAGTTATAAACTTCCTTTAGTAAGACAAGCATCACCTCATGAGTATATTGAGGGTGGTGACAAGTTTGGACGACTTTCATACCATGCCATGTAAGTAATGATTCCCTCTTTATGCTTGCTTATGCTGCTTTGTCAATTTATATCTTCTCAATACATCAGTTAATGGTCTTATTTATCTAGGAGAATTTGGCTCTTTGCCTCTTTGGTTTGAATTATCCATGTCCTATCTCAACCATGAGAAAAATGTGGTATGCATCAGATTGAGTGTGCAATACCTTAGATATACAGCTAGGTGACAATGAGAACGACAGGATTCTTGTAATTCTACATGTTTAAAAATTTCCACAGTGCAAACCAATAGTTGATGCATTTAAACTGATGTGCCTTGACATGGTTAAGATTCTTGAACAAGTATATCTTTTGTTTGAAAAGGATGTGTGCATTCTGAATATAAGCAGTTAAATGTCCAGATTATTGGTTGTTTGTTTTGTGATGTAATCTGTGACTGTGTTATGGTCGAGATTGCGTTGATGTTTATATTTCACCCATTTTATTGTGAACTATTGCCCAAACAATGACAGCAGTCAAATTTGTTCTGGATCGCGTCTGTAGGTGCTACTGTATTCTACATGAAGAGAATGTCCTGGGAGCAATTTTTAGTATCTGGAACGAACTCAAGATGGCAAAATCATGGGAAGAAGTTGAACAGGTCGTATGGGGCGAGCTAAATAACTGCAAAGGCTTTCCTGGATCATCCACATTTCTCTCTTTGTTGGAGCCGAAAACTCACTCAACATTGTAGTACTTTTGAGAGAAGACATTTATAAATGTGCTAGTTTATTTCTCAAATTTTTTTTTTCTTTTTTTTTTCCTACCTTGTTATTTCAAATTTATTGCTATATCCCATGGCAATCTCAAGATAATACGATCACAATGTTAAGGCAACCTTTATTGTGAGTATCACTGAAAATTTACTATATACTAATTCTCAACACACTGTTCATCGGCTTATGAACAGTGACGGCTCCAGCCGAGCCGGTTGTGGCTGAAAAGACGATGTTGTCCCTGCTTCATCTCTCTTTCCCGACACCTGTTCATCTTTTCAAAGCTTTCGTGTCTCTGTTCTTCGCTTCACATAGTGTGTGTTTCTCTTGCTTTGACACCTAGCTGCTCAGTGCTATCGTGTCTATGATACCTCACTCCACCGAGACAGAGAGCTTCAGATTTGAGAGAGAAATAGCGCGAGAGAGAGAGAGAGCGAGAGAGAGAGAACTGGAGGCTGCGTTCTAACCTGGGTTTGGATTTTGTGGATTTCTTTTCAGCAAAAGTGAGAGAAGAGTTGGGTTTCTTTTCTTGGTAGGATTTGGATGTTCTTCAGTTATACGGTGGCTTCCTTGATTTCATGGATTTGTTTTGTGATTTTTGATTAGATTAGTGTATGCGATTTGGCTTTATTTGGTAGTCCGGGTTTTAAATTTTCAACGGTCCCAAGATCCAATTTTTTTTTTTAAGATTCTGTGGTTTGTTTTTTTCAATTGATCTCAATTCCTGAACAATTTGAACAAATCGTGACCCATTTTAGCTTAGTCTTTCCCTTCTTACATCACTGTTTGGTTGAGCTTTTACTGTTTGGTTTAGTATGCAATTGATTTGCTATGAATGGGAGAAAATGATTTGGATTAATTTCATGATTTTCATTGTCTGTATTTGCAGGGGTCCATCCATTTGCAGTTGTCATGACTCATGACTGAAACAGAAAGAGGAAGAGAATAGGTTCTGCATGTCCTCATCATGTTTGTTTTCCTTTGATTTAGGGTTTGTTTGTTGTCTGCATGTGATTGATTTGAGCTTTCGGTGATGCAGGAGTTTACGATTGTGAAATTGGGTTTGTCAGAGGGTTGGGTGTATGTGATTAGTGAGGCTGTTGCTTAGTGGTGCTTTATCAAGGGAGGCTCGACTTCAAAGCTGGTTATCAGAAGTTCTTTAAGGTGAGCTATCTATTGCTGTTTTTTTTCCCCCGGTTTAGAGATGGTTGCTATGGTGTTATGAATTGGGTTTTTGGGTTTTCTGTGTTTGTATGTTTTTGGGATCTGTTTTGGGATGAATGGTGTTGATGGTGTCATGGGTATGTGTGGAAAACACGTTAAGAGTACAGAGAAGGAATTTTGGATTGAATTCAAGGGTATGAACAAATACTGGGGGTAGTACAATTGAAACTGATGAGTTAAGTGAAGGTTAAGGATGAAACAGTCGCAGGAGAGCAAGTGGGTATTGGGGAAAGCATGATTTTGTTCTTAGCAGATTGAGTATTAGTAAAGGGTCTCTACGGTGAGCACTGAAGAGCAAAGAGAGAGCTTGGGATTTAAAAAAAGGTGTCAAGGAGCAAGTTTACATGTAAATTTGGGGGAATTTTTTACCATAAATCTCAATGCGAATTGTGTGAATTGATTGATTGATTGTTTGGGAGGATTAGCAAGGTGAATTGTGTGAATTTTATCATAACATAAATCTTAATGCGAAAACAAAAAAACCATTGATTGTTCAGTTTTGTTTTGGTTTAATTGATTGATTGGAATTTAATTGATTATTCTGTCTTTGTTTTTTAAGTTTAGACTGTTTGACTCAGTTTTTCATAAGTTGTATCTATGTTTGTTAGTTGTTTATATTTACTTTGCTTGAAGAGAGTTATGGTACAAATTCAACTTTGGTTACAGAGAACAAAAAAGCAAATTAGGTACTGCAAAATCCTCATTAAGAAGGGAAGATATCAACCAAAGTAAAAGGACCGGCAAACTCAGGCCTATGAACTTCATGAATGAAATAACTTAAGCAACATATATGACCCTCCAAGAAGTGGGATGCAAACAAAGGATTAGATTTGAAAAAGTTTCTTGAGTTCAAAGGTTTGCTATGAGCCCATGAGGGTCTCTAAACCGTAAGTGAAAAGTCAAGACTGCTGTGTGCCAAGTTGGAACCAAATACAAGGCATATGATCAGATTTTGTGATGAAATTGTAGAAAGCTGTTACAGGTTACAGTGCAAGTAGAAATGGGTGGTATACAAAACATCAGAAAAATGCTGAGCAGACTATTAGATAAATGAGCAACATCAAATTCCAGTGGGAACCACAACCCAGAAAACATAATCAATGCTACAGTTTCAAGAGAACAGAGGGGCATAAACTCTCTGCAGCCAATTAAAATATTTTAAACATGAACACTCCTCAAAATACAAGAAACTCTGTTTGATTAGTGAGAAAAACAAAGGCCAGTTAGTTCCATAGTTATTGTTCATGCTTGCAGACATAGATTGCTTTTACGTTCAGTGTTTCTTAATTCTCCTGTCTCAATTTTGTTTATTGTAATTGTAAATTGTTCCTATTTAATGTTAAACTGTGATTGGTTTTGTATGCAGGTTTCACATGCTACTGTTGTAAGAAATTGGTCTGCAAGGTCTGAAGAGAAGGAGAAGGTTGAATTTGTAAATCAAGGTAAGTGGAAGGGAATTTTTGATAAGCAATTTTTTGAAATTATGCTCAACTTTAAATTTTTAGAAATTTTTTTATAAGGGTTTTTTCCCGAGATTGAGGCAAGTGATTGGTGGTAAACTGCATTAGGTTTTTGTTTGTATCTGGGAGTGGTTAGTTTATGCTGTTCTTCTATTTGATTGGAATGCAATTTGCTTAACCCTTTGAACTTAACTAAAATTGATAGGTGAGAGGAGAGTTGGCCTTCATTTCAAAATGACTTCAACCATATTTGGCCGGATTTTACACATCATTAGAACTCTCATACAAAGAAAGTATTAGTAGTTGTAATGAGTGGTCTTCTTTTGTTTTGCAGATATCGGTAACAGCGAGCTATCAAAATTTGCAAGTATTTTGAATTGAGGTACAAATGTTTAAATGATGTTGCTAATAAAATTTAAAGTGTGATGTTAATTATTATTGAATGAGTTTGTTCACATTCTGCAAATCAATTTTAAAGACATGTGAACAAAGCTTGATAAGATAATCAATATAATTTGATTGTTGAAAGGTTGGTTCATCTAAGATGTCTAATCCTTTTACTGTTTTGCAGGAAAATTTGGGTACAGCAAGAAGGAAGATCTGGAATTACTATTATTTTACAGTAATCAGGAAACTGGGAAAAGAGATGAAATAGGTAAGCACTGGACATTACTATTAAATTGAAGTTTCTTGCATCGCGTATGCCTGCAAAGGTTTTATTGTGATGGAGGTAGATGCTATTGAAACCTGATGGATTATGGATTGCTTAGTTTGATTTTGATACATCCAGGTTGCATGTTATGGAATTTGAGAAAGGATCAAATTTCTGTGGATAGTTCTATAGTTGTTATTCTGAGACTCATTGTCAAGTATCTGAAAAATTTGATCATGGTGATTTTGCAGCTTCTGACCTTGACAGTAACACGGCATATAAAGAGCAAGCAAAGGCAAAGATCATTTTGCCTTACTGGGGAAAGTTATGGAAGTAAGGGAGAAGTCGGTCAATGCAACAGAGAAGTCAGCAGAAGAGCGAAAATGACAAACCTAGAGGCAGCTAGAGGAACAATTGGAAAGAGGATAGTATCTGGATTAACTCGAAAATTCCATTTAACAGCATGAGAAGCATGCTAAGGCATTGCAGAAGCTGTTAGAAGAGAGGAAGAAGCATTTGGAATCGGTTTCCAAGAGAGCAGGCTTGAACATGATGTCAGACAAAGGAGAATGACGCTCCTGCTGTTAATGATAGAGGCTTGCAGCTGAAAATGAGTGAGCAATTCATGAAGAAAGGTGAGATTAATATTAGAATGAGCATGTGTCAATGACATGAAATTTGCTTCGTATGTTTGACCATATTTTTAACACCATTTCTACAATTTTTTCTTCATATCCGCCACTTAAAAGCCAACAATTCTTTGCTTTCTCATATAACCATGTTTCAATTTACCCATCATTTGAACTCTTCAACTTTCTTCATATAATTCTTAATGTGATTTGTTTATAGTTTCTTTCCATGCATTTAGTTTCTATTGTTTGGTTTGGTCTTTTGCATAACACCCATTAATATTGAGTAGTTTGTGGTGATTTTATGGGGGCTAGATTGGCAAAAGCTGTACAGAAGTTGGGAAGATAATATGTGCTGATTATTTCTTCTTCTGGATATGTAGGCAATTATTTTGAGCAGCAGATGAATGATAACCAAAAAGATGAAGTGATTTGCGAGAGAAGCAAAAAGATGAAGTGGTCTGCCAGTGATATGGTCTGGTCATTATTTTGTTTCTTTCCTCTTCAATTTTTCATCGTCGTTTATAGTATTTGGATTTGAACATGCATTTGTAGCCAAAATAATGAACATCAGTTGTGTTTGTTTAAAATCTGTACAGTCAGTATGATTTGAAGTTATTTGTTGTGGTCAAAATTTTGGGTAACATGCTTCAATCCTGTGGCTGGAAAAATCAAAAGGGGCATGTAATCTCCAAGATTACTGTAAGGACAGCTACACTAGAATGAGCCTGAGATTCAATTAGGACATAACTTCAATCTGTGTTTTGACCAATTGAATTTCAAGCTCATTGTTTTGTATTTGTCTTTACAGTATCCTTTGAGATTAGATACCCCTTTTGAATTCTCCAGCTACTGGATTGAAGCATGTTAGCCAAAATCTTCCCCTGTAACTAAGAATTTCAAATTAAACCCAGTTTGCAATTTTCATGTAAATACAGATGGAGGAAACACCTTTTTGAACAACCTCCACAACTAATTAGCACCTTTTTGGCTAGGCTAACAAGTCTTCAACAACTGCTGTCACTTTTGCTATAAATATAATTGGAGGAAGCACCATTTTGAAGAACCTCCGCTGACATGTAGTGACGAACATCAACACCTGTTCAGCAGACAGATCAAATGTAGCTAGGTTAGCCTAGAAGTAGAACAATATATTTTTGACAAGCTGTGTCAACAGCAGTTGTATTGTATATTTGCATATTATCAGAAAATTCACATTAATGGTAATGTTAGTTGCAAACATAAATCCGTAGCCGTCCAAACTTGCAGATTTTGTTTGAACACCCGCAGCAACGCGCGGGCACCTATTCTAGTTGAGACTATTTAAGAGGCACATGTAATGTAAAATGTAAGCATATTTTCTCAGGGTAGAGAGTAATGACTAATGAGAGGGCAGAATTTCATTGGCTTCACTGTTCAAAATTTTGAAAACAAAAAATTTTCGGAGGAAGAGGGTGCTGGAGAGGGTCGGTAGCCTGACATCACAAGTTTCTGGTAGCCTGACATCACAAGTTGAGAAACTTTGTTGGTCACACAGACACCCGGTCCATTTAATGGGACTGATAGGATTTTTGATCCTTTTTTTTTTTTGGTTGTGCTTTTTGTTGTTGTTGTTGAACGCCCTACAGACATGATTCACGGTTGTCAATCATTGTGGGACAACTCAACTCATTAACAAACTCATCTCGTAGATGAGTTGCATATTAAGCTTTAAAGTTATCCATACTTACGAAGTCCCAAGGGATGTACAGTAATTACAAAGACTCTTGGTTTGTTGAGCTAGGAATGTACAATATTTTTCACTAATACTCTCATGATGGCAAGAAAATTAAATTTTCGGAGCTAGCCAATGAATAGGATGATAAAAGATATGAATTTGTTGAAGAGGAAAAATCTCACATTTAAATAAAGAGTCAATTACCAATAAAGTTATTAATCTATGTTGGTATGCATATACCTCCTAGGCGCAACTATCGGAAGCACAAGACTCGTATCTCCAATATAGAAGGAAAGCTCCCAACTGAGGGTCCTGATACCCCTCTGGGCAAGGATCGGGAACCCCTATCGTCCCACACCAAAAGAAACAGAACCAAGCTCCCACAGACCTGCTACATTAAGGTCATCTCCAACAACCCAAAGAGGTAACTGTTTACTATCGCTTTGCATTATCATTATCTTATAACGATACTGACTTAAGCATCGGAGAATTGAAGGCCGGCACACCCGGTCTTCCCTCTGACCTTCTTTTGTTTTACAGATAAGCGAGACTGATAGTGATAGTGATAGACCAAGACATCCCGTGGTTTAGCTGGATCGAGACAGCTGAAACATTTGGCGCTAGAAGGACTCCCCTCGCTCCTTGCTGGCAGGACAACACACCGCCAATGGCTACCACCACTCTCGATACCAATAGTGACGATCAGCCCCACGACGTAGCTACCCGTGAGGTCCAGCACACGCTCGAATTCTAGAGCCCGAACACTGGGGCACTTTCGGTCATGACCATTGATGCGACCACTGCACTTGAGATAACGATGTGTGACCTAATGGAGACACGTGCACATGCTGAGGCCGAACGCGTGGCAGCACGGCAACTCGCTAGGAGGTTGAAAATATGGCAAACTAGAATTGCATCCTCCGAGAGGCACTCCAGCTGGGAGTCGTGAACAATGAGGCATTGGACAAGGCCCGCCAGCAGGAGACCCCGATACTAACCATTGGTGGGGTCCCGACACCCGGAGCAGTTCTCACCACAGACCAGGGCACGGGTCTCGCTGGCACTTACGTGCCACCAAGTGCAACCTCTGGATGCCCCACGAGCACCACCCCTGGTAGCACCAGCACTGGACTGCAAGTAATCTACCTGAACTCCCCTCTCTTCCCGAATCAACTCGGCTGAGCACCACCACCGTAGCCGGTACCCGACATAGCGGGGGCATCGGTCACAAACACAGCTGCAACTGTCAATATACCCCCACCAAACCCCAACATTCAACTGTTACTACAGATGAGTGAAACCATCTCCTCCTTGCAGGTACGAATTGAGAGCGCCGAGAGTAGAACTGGCTGGCAACCGATCACAGCTGGTTTCCAGGGAAAGATGGGACCATTCTCTCCCCGGATTGAGAAATACAATGGCACCAGAGACCCATACCACCACTTGGAAGTCTTTCGATCCCTTCTACATGGAACCCGATACACGGACGCAATGACATGCCACCCGTTCAAAGAAACCCTAACATACGAGGCCTTGTGATGGTTTATTAACCTGCCTGCTAATTCCATCGATAACTTCTAGGAGCTCAGGGACAAATTCCTCCGCAGGTTCATTCTGTGTGGCCGTGGCTATCGCATGATGCCTGACTTATTCAAGCTCAAGCAACGACCAAATGGCAAAAGCAAGCCATACAGTACCATTCCCTTGACCAGCGCTCGCTGCATCGGCGTTCAAGCAAGCCTTCCAGCCGGGATACTTCCTCTTGCAGATAAATACCAATCCCCCTGCGACATATGACCACCTCCTCGACTCCTCCACCGCTTTCGCGCAGGCTGAGTATGACACCTTTGATCGTGATACCAGCAACAATGCCCATCCAGCCCACGCACCCCAGCTCCCCAACCCCAGCGGAACAACTGACAACAGGAACAAGGACACCGCCAGGGACAAGCCTGTTCAACACAATGATAGAACCCCACGAGAGCGACCAAGTTACAACGATAAAAAAGACAAGCAGTACGGGAACCCTGAGAAGCCAAAGTACAAATCATCACGCAGTCGGTATCGCGATGCACCATATGGCGGTACCCGATACAAGGATAACCAAACATTCGAGGCACCTCGATACAAGATTTACACCACACTCACAGTTTCATATGAAGAAATCTGGAATAACCACAAAGACATCATCCCGCACCCACAGCGACGCAAACCTGGTCAACCTAAACTGCGAGACAACGACAAATACTGTACTTACCATGAGGAAGCCGACCACCCCACAAATATTTGCTAGGCACTGAAAAATGCTATTGAACACCTCATTCAAAGCGGCCAGCTCTCGTAGTATCGCACTCCTGCAACATGAGCCAGTGCCATTGAAGTCTACGGACAGATCCTAATGATACATGGAGGTGCCCCAAGAACACTCGAGACTCTCCACGCACAGAAGCGGCAATGCCCTCGGGGCCAGGAGGTGTTGGGACTCAGTCACGGCTACCACACCCCCCAGGTAGAGTGGGACTCGGTTTCTTTTAATTGCAACGAGGACACCATAAGGAAGCACCATAACGACCACTTCTTGATCACCATGGTCATCGACCTCTATCGTTGCCATCGGGTCCTGGCCGATAGCGGCGTGGCGGTCAGCGTCATGTTTGGCAGTTTCTACGAAGGTTTGAACCGAGACAAGAAAAAACTCGCCCAAGACCATGTGTCACACCCCAAAAATTGGAGGTGAAAACTGTATTTTTATTAAGTCGAATTGAAATAAAGAAAAGCTTAGAAATACACTTTAGTTCACTTGAAAAAAAAAACCTTAAATAATAATAATAATAAATAAAAAGGTAACGGAAGCTCCATTCTAAAATTTAGAGCAATCTTAGTCAATAAATTTGAATTTTATTCTAGGGGACGCCGACCCAACCATTAGCTGCTACCAAGTCTTCTAAGCGCGCATTCAATTCATCTTCGGTACCTAGAACCACAACAAATTACTAATGAGATATAAACTCAGTAAGTAACTATAACACACCACGTATAACAAATATGAAGGCATTCCATACTTATATATAATATAGTAAAATGCATAGTACATGCAGTGCACTCAAAACAAGTCAAACTGAACTTTCTAGGTCCCTTTAGACATAACATACCAATGAGACCCAAACTTATCAGAGGTGGGAGACGGACGTCACCCATCGGTGACAAACCCACTATGTGGGCCATGTAACAGACAATGTAGAACCTGCAAAGACAAAACAGTGCATAATTTGCACTTACAGAACATATTTCTCCCCAGACATCCTACTGGTATTGATATGCCAAGAGAGTACCTAGCAGAAATCTCTTTCAAAAATTATCAAATTTTGCATGATGCATACGTATTAGTACAAGCCAAAGCACTCATAACGGAAACAAAAATAGTGCACTCAAAATCATAAGCGTATAATATATAATATAGTAACGTATCATCAATAATATATTTATCATGGTTCCAGAGCAAACAATAGTTACTTACTTGAACTAACCAACCTATACAAGCAACTGTACAGCGTCCTACGATGCGGTTTCTCGGCCTAAAGCAAACAAAAACTCAAAATGAGACACGAACTAGAACCTTATAACCTGCGGTAAAAGAAATCTGGCAGGGCCTATGTCCTAAGGAAAAATCTCACTTACTACAGTCATTAATCAAATCCCTTGAAAATTTACAAATTACACTAGACATGCTCAAGTATCTACTGTAAAAATATCAAGTCAAAAGAATACTAAAAACTTATCCAAATAATTTTCTAAAACCGACATCTGGTGCTGCTAGGAAACGAAACCTTCACCAACAATGACTCTTCCAAAAATTCCACAGGATTCAATAGGAATTAAAACTTGTTGAAATTTGGTAAGTCTATTTAAAGCTCAATATTTAGTATATGATATAAATTTGGGAGCGAAATCAGTTTTTCTAGAACCCCAAAAGCTATCTTCAAAACAGAACCCAAAATAAGCCTCTCGACCTAAACAGCTAGGTTCAGATGGTTAACGACTTTTATAAAAATAATTATGAAAGATAAATTCAATAAAATTTTACCCCAGAAAATAGACATAAAGAGAAATGTTCCAGAAATTTTTTATGGCTAAAACAAAACATTTGGCTCTTCAAACAATGACTGTGACACGTTCCTAACTTCTGTCAGCAGGAAACCTGTTTCCTCTATGTCAACTTTGAAAAAACACCATAAATTTGATTCTTAATGTTTTTTTGTGAAATCAACTCCAAAATAACCCTTGGTAAGTCTTATTTCAAGTAATGAAAGAACCATAATCGTTTAACTAAAAGTACCTGATCGAAATTGAAACAAAAACACCTGATCTCAGACTTGATACTGTGGTCAGCGCAGCCTAACCTATTTTCTCCTTTCTCTATACTTGCACACGGACGTTTTTTTTTCTTCTTCTTTTTCTAGCTTAAACACGTCTAAAAGACTTTTCTTCTCTCTCAAAACTTATAAGTTCAGTTAACTTATTAGAAAATATCTGATAAGTTTCAGACTTCGAAGTAAACACAACCTCTTTGTAACAGCTAGTTTAAAATTCCTATTTTCCTTTTTACTAAAATAACTAATTAACCTTAAAACTAACTGTACAAAATAAATAAATAAATAAACTCTCATAAAAATATAATATGATCCAACAACAAAATATTTCACAATACCAAGATAAATAAGGTCTGCAAACAACAAGGTCACAAAACAAACCAAGTAAATTGGTGGATATCACACCACGAGCCTCTAATCAGCTTTGCAGGAGAAATCACACAGCCCTTGGGTTCTGATAATTTGCAGATCACACTCGGTGTAGGTAGCACTATCGCCACTATGACAACACATTTTATCGTTGTTGAGTATCCCTCTTCCTACAACGTCATCTTAGGGCGAGACGCCATTTGGGGACTCCAATGCTTTGTCGTAGGCCACATGTTAATGATGAAGATACCTACCCCGGGGGCACCCTCACCATTCGTGGCGATCAGGAGCTAGCGAGACAATGCAACTCCCTGACTACAGTGAGGGGACACGGCAGGCGCGAGGTACTCTTAACCACGGACCTACCCTCTCCATCTGACAAGCCCGACGATCCAAGGGAAGATCCCGAGACCCCAGACGCCTGCGATACACGCAGCAAAAAGAAAGACGATAAGCGTAAACTCAATCATCCGAGACCAGACGCTTTGGAGGATCTGATCTCGGTCTCAATATCCAATACACACCCAGAAAGAAAAGTCAAAATTGATTCCAAGACAGACCCACACTTCCAAGAAGAGTTAATCACCTTCCTCAAGACCAGGCAGGAGGTGTTTGCATGGTCATATGCCGATATGCTAGGGATATCGCCATAACTGTTGACCCACAAGCTCACCATCTTACCAGACGTCCCTTCGATCAGATAGAAAAGACGGGCCTTCACGGAAGAAAATTACAATGCCATCCAGGCCGAAGTCAAGAAACTCCAGGATATCGGATTCGTCAGGGACATATCTTACCCAACATGGCTATCCAATGTTGTGATGGTAAAGAAACCCAATGGCAAATGTCGCATGTGTGTCGATTATACCAACCTGAACAAGGTTTGCCCAAAAGACAGTTTTCCCCTGCCAAGAATCGATTAATTAGTTCACTCCACCGCAGGCCATAAGCTCCTTAGCTTCATGGACGCCTTCTCGGGTTACAACCAGATCGCCATGGAACCTTCTGATCAAGAGCATACATCTTTCACCACCGACAAGGGTTTATATTGTTACAAGGTAATGCCATCTGGTCTAAAGAACGTCGGGGCCACGTACCAGAGACTAGTTAATGCCATGTTCGCAGACCATATCGGGAAAATAATGGAGGTATATGTAGACGATATGCTTGTCAAGAGTGTTACCATTGAGGATCACATCAAGAACCTAGGTATCGTCTTCGATATATTACTCCAGTATGGTATGCGCCTTTGTGTGTTTGGCGTACTTGGCGGAAAGTTTCTGGGCTTTGTAGTCAGCAAGAGAGGTATCAAAGCAAATCCAGAGAAAGTACAGGCCATCCTCGATATGGCACCACCAAGGACAAGGAACGAGGTTCAGCCCCTTACAGGGAAGGTCGTCGTTCTTGCTCGATTCATATTACGCTTGACCGACAAATGCGCCCCTTTCTTCAAGCTCCTTAAAACTCACCACACCGAGAAAATCAATTGGGGACCTGAGCATGACAAAGATTTTCAAGGCATCCGAGACTACCTAGCATCAGTGCCCACTCTTTCCAAACCCATCTTAGGAGAGGTCTTGTACATCTACCAATCGCTCCTAGATTTATCATTTTCTTTACTTACCAATCGCACTAAACGAGCGATGACGATTATCGCCATCGGACCCTTAAATGGTCAAATGTTATATTCCCATATCACTATCGCCATAGGCCTTACGCTGGCCACCACAACGATTACACGCAACAGGCACGAGCACGCTGTATAGCAATCCCAACTTATTGCCTACGCGTTCACTAATGTAAATGAGATATCACTTACGGCCGGTTCTGTTGGTACAGCACGACGCTGTCCCTCGCAAACCCTTATGCTGCTAGTTGCGATCAAATGAATGAATGTTTTCAACGAAATGAATTAATGCCAACGATACGCAATATGTCGCCACAAATGAATGAATATTTTCAACGAAATGAATGAATGCCAACAATAAGCGATATGTCGCCACAAATGAATGAATGTTTTGCCAGTTGCGATCAAATGAATGAATGTTTTCAACGAAATGAATGAATGCCAACGATACGTGATATGTCGCCACAAATGAATGACTATTTTCAACGAAATGAATGAATGCAAACAATACACGATACATCTCCACAAATGAATGAATGTTTTCAACGAAATGAATGAATGTCAACGATACCCGATACAACGCGTTATACGAACGAATGACAGATTCGCAACACGCCCTCGCCCAAAGTCTCGATACAATTCCAGCTCCTAGCGGTACAACTACTACAGCAAGGAATGCATAATGATACGCGTCAACTACCAAAGGCCACACCCAATGCCTACTAATACTCTGTCGCCACGAAAGGCGATACATGATGAAACGTAAACAACACAATGAAAGGTGAGTACAGAAATGAAAGACGATAGAAAGGTGATACATTCTTTACTCCAGAATGGTATACAGAGGAAATTTATTAGGCTTTGCGGCCAATAGCGATCCACCAACTGTTACTCCATACAAATACGATACACATAATGAAAATACGTCACATCTTAATACAAATACGATACACGCCCTAGCACACGAATGCGATACACATACAACTATCCTCGTCACCCCTCCAACCAAATTTGATTCTTTGGAATATGAGGAGCTCCGGAAGAAGATCACTGAATTGGAGGATTGGCGAGCTGGTCAAGCTCTAGTGGGAAAGACTGGGGGGCGGTTCCACTTTCCGCCCTATCGCCACCCTATCTCCACCATTGTATCCTTGCTGCACCACCACCAATCAGTGGCCTTTGGTTTCTCACTTGGATGGAGCCTCAGTTCCCTAGGAGCACAGATTGCTCAATCCGCCAAGGGGTGGTGAAGCAGAGCCCGTTTGAGATTAGGCTATAAAGCCTATTACCCAGGCATGAGATCAAGCTATAAAGCCCAGAATTCTGGAAACGCACACCGCCAAAGGGGAGGAAAGATTTCAGGAGCAGAAGCATAATGCCAAACAAAGAAAATGCCATGTTGAAAATGTGATCATCCCACCTCCCCCATCCCGCCTATTTATAGGGGAAGGCCACCGTCATTAACCACCCTCAGATAACCAATGGTCATGCTGCTTAATGACCTGCAATAATGACAAGGCACCAAATCGACAAAGCAATAAATATATTCAACACACAGGAAACTATCGCTCAAAAATGTCTACTCCTAATAAATTTTCCATATGCCCAACGCAAAACGGACATTCCAAAGGGCAGACCAATCGGTCAATGTCTCGACAAAATCTAAAGCATTTACACGTTAAACAAGCCTACCACTAGAAAAGCAAAAATAGAAAGAGAAATTATGTCTCGCCCTTAGGACTGTGCGCCTGCTCCCCTACTCGGTCTCTCTCTCCCACTCCGTCTCGCTCCCCAACATTCTCGCTTTGCAGCTCTCCCTCCGAATCTACGCTCACTTCCCCTTATTTGCCATCAACAACCTCCGCCTCGCGATCGCCAGCCTGGCTCGAGACATGCTCTGTTGTAATAGCCGGTTTGCGGATCACAATCCCAGCGCCTTGACCACCACTAGTGGCACTGGTTTGCACTCTTGCTGCCTTCTTCGCCTGCATACCACGGACCATCTTCTCCTGATCAATCTTGCCAGCGGTGATACCATCGCGGATTGAATGCAGGGCTCTATCCGAGAAGGCCTTATTCATCTTCTCTTGAAAAGGCGCCGACCGGAGATAGTTATCCACCACCTTGTCCGCACAATCTCGCTTGGCCTTCTTGAGCTTGTCAAAATGCATCTCGACAACGGCCCGCAGCCGAAGGCAGTCCTCGACGAAGGTACTAGCCCGAGCCTGTTACTCATTCAATTCATTCCTCAATCGCTCCATCTCTGCCTCCCTCTCGCCAGCCTGGCATTCAATTTCCCCTGAAAAAGTACCGACCGACCCCTCCAACTCCATAACGAGATCAGGATAAGGAGCCAAACTCTGCAAAGCTGCACCACAAGGCTCCAACTCGGCAACGAGCTCTCGGACCTGCCTCTCTCTCTCTCCAATTCTTGCAGACGTTCTTCAGCCTCGCCAACTCGGGTCCTAACTTCCTCCAACGCCTTCAAGCCAACTCTGACCGCTGCAGCTTACCGGTCAGGTCCAGGTTTGACTCCTTTGGCAGGGCAACAACATTCTCGGTCTCCTGACGATGAGACTCCTCCACTGCAAGTGATCGCTCCAACTCCATCCTTCTCACAATATCATCGTCAATTGCCCGCATCATCTCCTCACGCTCCACCTGACCACGATCCAACTCATCCTGAAGCTCGCACGTTCGCTCCATCTCGGCATTCAGCTCCCCCTGCAGTCGAGCAATCTCTCGATCAAAATGAGCAAGCAACTCGGTGGAGGCTTGATAATTCATGTTCACAGCCTGCATCGCACACCACCCAATCAGATTATTCAAAAATGAAATGAAAACAAAAGGAAATGAAAGCATGCAAAATAGTCGTTGTCCATACCCTTATCAACCTATCTTGAGCTTCCCGATGCCTAAGGTGAGGATCCTCAGCATTCACACGATTGCGATCACGATGGCAATTTCGCAAGTCGTCAACCATGTGTAGAATGACACCATCTGTGATCCCAATCTCACCAAGAGTGTGCGCGAGACCCCCAGCAACCTAGTCACGAGAACCCCGAGAGCCCCCACTTGTAGACCTTGAGCACACCACACCATCAACCCGAGACCTCTTGCCTCCGCGAGTATCGATATTAACACCCACATGAGGACTCCCAAGGCATAGCTGCGAGGCAGCCCTCTTCCTTGACCTAACTCCATCAGTGCGAGCATAGGTATCCGACACTCGGGTCCCACCCACCTCACCTGCAAGGGCAGGTGTCTTCGTCTCAACCACCTGGGTACCCCAACCACTTGTTGCACTTTAGGAGCCTCAACAGGTGGAACTACATCACCGATGGCTTGGCTAGTCATCTCAGCCTCCCCGCTGTCGACAGTAATAACATCCTGCGACACCGAACTCCTAATGTCGCCACCAAAAACAGCATCCAGCTGCTCCAAAACAGCATCTTGTACCAAGCGAGCCCTGGCACTGGTATCGCTTTGGCACCGTTCAGCTTCCTCAAATAGCTTCTCGATGGCTGGTTCATGGTGCCACGCTCCACCCCTCCCATTGAAACTCGGGCGACTGCCTTGCACCTTCCTGGGTCTCGGGGGCCTGGCGCTCCCCTACGGGTACTCGGGAACCTTGACCCCCCTCATCCGCCTACCCTCGTGGTCCCTGGGGACCCTGAGCTGGTTCCTGAACACCCTGAGCCACGTGCCATTCAGCACGTGCCTCCTCCTCAGCTCGCTGGTTGAGATACTTCAACACGGTGTCGGGAAACCTCAGGTACATCTCATTGGGCAACAACATGTTCACCTGATGGTCAGTCACACCCACTTCCTTATCTGGAAGCTCAACATCACATTGCCTCACCGTTTCTAACTCTTACAGCAATTCCTCGATGATGACACTGGTATCGAATTCAGCGTATGGAGTGTCGCTCTTGCTAGCTGCCTCGTTAGGCGTATTCGCTGCAAAACAAACGTACAATATTAGCGAGATCACAAATGAATGAATGATCAGACATCATGAACAACAAAAAGCAAGCCCTCACCCAAACACCTCCCTAGCTCAAACATCTCATATATCGGAAGCCTACACAGGCGATATAACCCCCTCTTCCCCTTGGGGAACGCGCCCAGCACCCTCGCCACACGCTTCTGCTCTAGCGTAGTCAGGATAGACTCCTGCCTCACTACGATACAAAGACATGCTATTAGTATAAAATACGCAATCACGATACACACAGATAGGCTGGAAACGAGTGGGAACCTGATGTACCATGTCCGGGTTCTGCCAATAGCCCTCAACCAGGCAAGGCCTGCCCCTCCAGCGAGCATAAATGTTTGACAGAAGGTCCTCGATAATTGCACGGCCACGTGCCCTAAAATTAACACACCCGCTATCTCCAGCTTTCGTCGAATATTGCATCTTGAACATGGAGTTAAACTCGCCAATTCTGGGACATAGCAGTCTACTGAGCTTCCACAACAGCAATACTCCCATCAATTGCCTCAGCGTATTTGGCAATAACTGCCCTAACCATATGTTTAGGCACGAAAGCAGATACTGCAGCTCCTTCGGTATCTGGAACGTCAACCCACACTTGAGCTGATACTCATAAAAGCACTTCCACCCCACCTCGGGGTGGCTAAAAGGCTTACCATCTCTCAAGGGGCGTAACAATACATTGCCTGGAATGCCCCAAGTCGACCTCATGTCACCAATCTGCTCCTCGGTCATACTCGGACCTGGCTGATCAATGGGCATCTTACCGAGGAGCAGTCGCCCACCTAACGAGTGCAGAATCTCCACCACCTCGACATTCTCCACCTTGGCAACCTCGGGGCCCGCGATATGCTCAACCCTACTCGGGACCCCATGAGAAGACCCCTCGCCACCTTATCAGGAAACACCCTTACCGCGTCAGCGAGAAGCACCCTCACCACCACCTTGGGAAGTGCGCAGGACACCCCTGCAAGGAGCAACCTCGCCAACTCCACGAGAAGCACCGGCACCGCCATGAGAAACACCTTCACCACCTCCACGAGAGGAATTCTCTCGCCTATCGTGACCACGATGCTCCCCTGCCATGCTGCGAGCGATACCCAAAATTAGTCAATCGTCTCCTGTCTATCGCCTTCCAAGACCAGCCCCACGAATTTCAAAATCTAATAACCTCTACCGGAGCCGCAACAGAAAATCCAACTAAACCCAAAATTCACCTTCCCTAGCGACTAACCGAACCCACTACAACCCAACGCCTACCGGCAAGCCCCACCTTCGGCAAACGACCCCTCAACAAAACCCACACTCACACAAATGCTCTCAGACAGAAACCCAGGAAAGTCAAGAGACAACGTACCTGTTCACTCCTCCAACCGAAAAACAGAGACAATGACGCCAACAACCTGGAATTCTGACCACCAAATGAAAGATTCAAGCTTTCGAAACACTAAAGGCTCTAACTTTACTCACTCTTATCTCAATCTCCAACAAAAACAGAGGAACAATAACCGCCCCCATCTCCCTCCTTTGTCCATATATAGGGACCTCGAGAGTACAGGGACCGTTGGACGTGCAAGGATGACGACACCAGATCTCACCACGTGTTCGACATCTTTGAGCGTTACAGAGGTCATGCGCCCTCGCCTCGCCTCCTTACCACTACGCCATTATTACATGTTACGGACTCCAGTACACCGGACTTCCCGCACAAGAAAAACGAATGACAACAGCACATGTAACGTCCCGTACCTCAATTTACCAGTTTACTAGTCATTTGGATGGTAAACGACAACTATTTTAACTTTTACTTTCGTTTCCGTACTTTTAGTGGCCCTAAAAGTTGACTTTTTGTTCGGGTCAAAATTTGAGAAAATGTTCTTCATGAAAGTTGTAGAGGACGTTAAACCGAGCCCGTGCATATGTGGTACGTAAAAATCGCAGTTCGTATGTAAAAGTTATAAGCGAAAAATGAAAGTTACTGTTTATGGTGGATTGGTATAAATTTGAAAACTTACTGTTGTTGGGTAACTTTTCTTTCTTTTCTCTCTCCTTCCCCCGTGCTCTCTCTGTCTCTCTTTTGCAACTCTCTCTCTCTCTCTTCTGCAACTCTCTCTTCCTCCACCTCTAGGCCACCAAATGGCGAGTTGCGAGCGTCAATAGACTCGTCTCCTCCTCCTTAACACGCATGTAGGGGTTCTTTACGGCGGTTTGGCAGGAAATATGGAGATCGAAGCCAATATTTTTACTGTAGCAAATCGGTCAACGCCGATTTCCGGCCACCTCCGGTCATAAACCCAGGTCCATTAGAAGCGCCTTGAGCC
>LYNE01000349.1:39816-50069 GCA_001662545.1 Rosa x damascena | reverse complement strand
GCTCAACACCACATGTTCATGTTTCCTACCACATGAAGATAGCTAGATGCTTGTCTCTTTTTCCTTGGATATATTTTTCTACTCCAATCTCTTTAATAGATCATCATCAATTCCATGTTTCTGCACCTTCATGCTTTGCTTTCATTTCATCATTACCCCATCTTTTACATATTTTACAAACCACTCCCATACTCCACTTTCATTATTTTTCTTCCTCTCATCATTTCACTCTTTTTTTCTTCCCTATTTAAACACCTTCTCCTCTCACTCTCAAGAACCAATTTCTTCATCCATTACATCTTCTTTCTCTCTTCATCTCCTTAACAAAACCTCCCTCTCCACCTCCCAAAATCCAAACTCATACTATCCATACTACTCCATCTCCTCCATCACCACCACCATTTCTTATCCTCTACCTCCATTAACACCACCACTACTACATCATTTCTCCACTCTCTTTTCTATCATCAATTTCTCCATCTACTCCACCTATTCACATAATACATAATACAAGCTTCACTATCTTTTATCATCAAATCTTCAAGAGCAAGAAGGAGAGGGAATCACCACCACCACCATCACCACCAACACGTGAGCTTAGGGACCATCCGACACACCACTAAGCCGACTCTATCCCTTATACTCTAGATTATATTTTGGTGTTTAATTTGATTATGAAGTTAGTATATGTAATTATGAGTGAGTAGTACTTTGTTGGGGCTAGGGTTGAAAGCCCTAGCCAATCTTGTATGAATTGATGTTTTAATTTATATTTGATGTTATTTGTGATTTTCATCTTCATATGCTAATTCAAGAAGTGAATGCATTCATTCAAACTTAACTACTTTGAATGTGTTGTGTTTGTCATCTCATGAAAAAATGTTTAGGGAGTAGTTAACCTTGAGCATTGATAGCATGATAGCATCCTCTATGTGCATGTGAAGGTTGTGAGTTAAAATCACCTAGATCTAGGATTGGTTTGCTTGCATGATTATCTAAACTCAAAGCTTTATGCATCTAGGAACAATGAATTGAGACTTAATCAGTATTTGGAATTGTTCTTAGATAGTTAATTCTAGACTTATCCGGTTGGAATTAACAACATTAAAGGAGTTTAAGCCTTTGTAGTTTTATCCGGATGCAAAGAGGGTAATTGGGAAATTAGAATAGCATCACTTGTATTTGAACTTCAATATTTGCAAGGGAGGTTAGTGGTAGACAATCCAACCCCTAACTTCATCCATTATATCACTATTTTAGTTTAGAGTAATTTAGTTTACATTTGAACATCTAGTTGTTTTCAATTCAAAACTATCTTCAAAAACCAAAAACAATTTCACTATCACCATAATGCACATACTCACCATGAGCCTAGATTTCCTTGTGAATTTAGGTTTGTGATTGTACATTTGCATATTCTAGTTCTTCTTAGGTTAACACCCTAGCTAGTGAAAGGAATCCAATCCTCGTGGGCTCGACAACCTTTCTTAAATCCCTATACTATTACTTGTACCCCTTATACTTGAGGGTGGCTATTTGACTAACAGGTGTCACCAGGTTGGTAATGGGAACATCTTGGACTACAACTGTGGGGACCGGAGCCTCTGTCACCGCCTGTTCTTGGTCTCCTATAGCAGCATCAGGTTCAGAATCAGGCCTTACTTGCTCCTGGATACTACTAGATGGCAGTACCTCGCAAGGGGTCAGAAGGGGGTATTCTCTCCTCGGCCTCAGGCGAGCTGTCGTCATGGGTGTGGATCGTCTGTGGCGCCAACTGGAAGCGGGGAGATGGTTGATTCAGGTTGCACTTGGGCCTGCGAAGAGGCCGCTCCTTCTCTCGTGTTAGAAGGGCCTTCCCCACTCTGTTGCGAGGGGCCTGCAGTCCTATGACAAACCGGCAAGCGGGGAGCGTTCTAGTTTGATGAGGGAAGCAATAATTTCATTATTCATTGAAATCGCTAAAATACCAGTCGATAAGCGAGCGGTTCATCATCTTCCCAGGGGTCACTTCGAGGGTCAAAACGACTACGTTTGCCGGAGCGGTGACGACCTGATGAGGATTAAGGAGTCAAGCTAAGGGCTTAAGAGAGAGTATCAAGACCATGAAGCCTAGTTAATTTTTTACCTCTTGTGGGTCTTCATCATCAGAGGAATCTGCAACTTTAGGTTTTATCATTATAGCTTTTTGCTTCGCGGCCTGACCTCCAGCAGGAGAAGGATTGACCGTTTGACCGCCTGAGGATGGCTGATTTGTCCGTTGAAGTAGAGTGGGTTAGGATAATGAAGACAAAAGGAATGAAGCCGATTAAGATAAAAAAGAAAATTACCTCTTGTGTCGGTTCGTGAATAATGATTCCGGCTTGAGTAAGATTCGGGGCTTGCGGGGGTAGCGAAACCCGCACAGGTCGCGGAGGCTATTCCCCGTTCTCAAGGAAGCGTGTGAGAAATTCAAAATCAATATCGTAGGGGTACCTCAAATTGCAGAAGAGTGTCATGAAGAGCTCATCATCCCGTTGTTCCCAGCAGTTAACAGAGACCTAGGACCACTAGTGGTCGTAGTCCTAGGCGACTCCGTCAACGGGGATAAGTTCATCAGCCCAGTTCGGAAGATTGATCAAGGAGGAGGCCCAGTTGCAGGGCCAATCCTTCGCCATGAAGTGTTGTAGTTTCAAGCATCATAAAGAGGGAAAGCCACCAATTGGGCTAACCCGAGTTTACGAGCAAAATGATTGGGAGCGTAAAGCTCATAACTGATATCATCAGCCGTGAGCCTGATATTTGGTCAGGAGATCGCGCAGCGGAAAGCCAAGTGCTCGCGGTCGCTATAATCTGGGTCCCCAGGCAGGAATCCATGTTTAAGAAGAAGCAAGAATCTTCGGTTCAGAATCAGGTCCGAATCTGGTTTCTTATCGAGAAGGTACAAGTAAGAAAAACACTCAGAGTAAGGAGGGGAGATGTACCTTTCCTCGTGACAGAGCCATCGACCTAGAAGCGCGTCAGCCGGTGGAAACTTTGGGATGTCTAACCGGTGGAAGTGTGGGAAATATAATTGTATCCAGAAGTCTAGGATCCAGAAGGGGCCAGAAATGTTAACTTCAAAACGGTGCATGGTGGCCTGATAGAGAGTGCGGTATAGCGCGTCCAGTACTGGTTGCCCAAGATCGACGCAGGGCCGTTATAGAGGGCATTCGCCAGAGAAGCCCAAGGACCAGTGGGCTTGTTGGAAGAAGTGCAGAAGATGAACTTGCAGAGCCAGTATTCCAAGAAGGCAATACTACCAGTTGCATCGCATTATTGGCAATAGTGTGTCCGCCACTGAGGGTTTGAACCATTTGCGAAGGGAATGCGACGGCGTCGAACTGGCCATGTACATAAGGCTCGTCATCGATAGGAAGCCCTGTGATAGTGAGGATGTCCAGCAACATTATGCTCATTTGACCAAACCTGAAATCGAAGGTGTTGGTGGCAGTGTTCCATAAGCAAAGAATTGTGGCCAGAGGCGAACGATTGCCACCGTTATGGAGTTGAAAGCACAAATCAATAGTGTGGGTAATGCCTACTACGTCCCAGCGAACCAGATCCCCTTCTCAAACTTCGCGATACCAGGTGAGTTCCTCTGCGCTAATCGTCCTATTTTGGCTTTGTACTGACGCTAGCCCCAGTTGCTGAAATCTCTAGGAGTCCTCCAAAGGACTAGGATGGGACAGCGGATCAGCAGGCCATGGAGAGCAATGGCGTCTTCTGGAATAGAGTCTCACGGGGTAAGACCCAGCCCGGCCTGGGAATTAGGGAAGCTGAGTAGCAGGGATCTTTGGACAGTGGTGCAAGCGAAACAACGAGGGCCAATGCTGGTTTCCCAGGTATGGGCGGCCTCTTCAATGATCTCCTCCTCTTGATCGATGGTGATTTTCTTTGGCAAAGCCATTTCTGGGTTTTCTGTAGAAGAGGGTAGTGTGGCACAGGGAAAAGTGTTCTGGGTTTGAGAGACTGGAAGAGTTTCTGATGTGACAGATTCGGATATTGCGACAAGATTTAAATAGAGGATTTTTTGACGGAAACGAAGCGACGAAAAGACGTTTAGTGGTTGGGCAGACGAAAACCTTCATTATGGCCTTGTTTCTGTCATAAGGCATGTCGCTTTAGTCCTCTTCGATCAGTTACATTTTCAGGGGCCTGATCTCAGGGCCTGGGGGGCAATGTTTGAGCCCAAAAGTACTTTTGGCAAGATCCTTTTAGGGGGTTCAGCGTAGCGGGCCGACACCTGAGGCCCAAAAATAAGTCTACTTGGGTTTGGTTAACAGCTTCCGCCATTCCAAGATCCATAAGGAAAACGAGCCCTTATAGGAATCAAGTAGCGGTGACTAATTAGGAATCTTCAATCAATAATCCTTCATGAGCAAGGAACAGCCGAAACCCTAGGTATAAATACCAGGTTTCAAGGGTGAAACAACACAACTCTTCAATCAATCTCAACGATTATCAAAGCCTCTTCGGAGCAAACCTACCTGCAACCTAGTTGAAACTAGCGAAGCAAGGGTAACGCCCTCGCAACCCAGCAAAACTAAAGTCACGCTTTAGCAAAACCCGTGTTTTCCCTTACTTTTCGGTGATTGTTCTGCTTAGTCTACAACACTAAGTATTGACTCGGTAACGCAAGATACCACACCACAAGTCCTTACCCGTAAGGTAAGAAGTCCTTTTCCGAAAGGCATAGAAAGAACCTTGGGACTAGGTTGGTGCTCTCCTTGTTCACAGCGTTTGATCAAGAAATCAGGTCAAGGGACGCCCAGAGGACTGCACCCCATAGTGCTGGCACTCCTGCGCACTCAAAAGAGACTGTTTGCACTCCAGACTGGTTTTGGAGCCAAACAGCTATTGGAATCAGATGGAAAGAATACTAGCAGAGGAGAAGAAAGCTACTATCGTAGTAAGGTAAAGTCACTATAATAGTTATACATAGCTACTAAATGTAATCAAAAAGGAAAAACAAAGACATGACAAAGATTGGTATTATAATGAGGAATGAAGATAGCAGCGTGAACCTATCATTCTATTAATCAACTTCTAGTCTTGATACGAATTAAAAGGCAAGAGGAAGAAACAAAGAATATATAACAAAATAGCACACATAGAATTCTTTCATTGTGTTAGTTGTTTTTCTAAACTGTATCAGTAGTAATTACACACTACATTAGTAATGTTCACTGTAAAATCAGCTAAAACCTGCATTAGTAGTAGAGATGGCTATGAATAATCAACTTGCAGAACAGTTTCATTGTACAATCAACTTTCATCAAAAGAAATAATCAGCTGATTTAACTATAAGCTACGCATGATTTAGGTTTATTAAAACAAAAATGAAAACACAGTGATGCATGAAATTTGAACTACAAATCAAGCAAAACAGAGTGTAGAAAGAAAAGACTAAGATCGAATTAAAACAAAAATGAAATCACAGTGATGAAAATCGAAGTATAAATCAAGTTAAATAGAGTGTAGAGATATGGAATCAAACCTCAATGATCGATTAGAGACTGAATTCACGGACTACAGAGCGTAGAGAGAGAATGCTGAGATCAATTCGACGAGAGAGAGGGAGCTTCATCTGCGTAGAGAGAGACAAAGAGAGAGCTTCATCTCGGTTTGCGAGAGAGAGAGAGAGAGAGAGAGAGAGAGAGAGAGAGAGAGAGAATAACTTAAACTAAAACAGAAAATTAAATGGTAGAGAAAGAAAGAGATAGCTGAGGGTAAAATAAGTATAGCATAAAAAGGAGCTGTGACGGTTTTGGGCCCTAAAATGGAATTATGTGTACAAAACAATTTAGGTGGCCTTATGACTAATATATGTCTCAAAATGACACTTATATCTAATTTTCTATAGCAAATAATACTACTGCTGGTCAATAGAAAATAATGTTACTGACCATCAAATACAAATTTATAACTTTTACTAACATCCCAAACGAAACAAACACAGCAAACAAAATGTGATTAAAAATATCTTAAAAATTTTTTAAACAAAAAGTACCCAAGCGAAATAAAGAATCTCAAACTCCGTCAAGCTATAAAATCATAAAGGTATAAGAAGCTCTCAAGATGACTCCCTCTTTAGGTGTTTGAGACAATTACTCAACCTATTAGCAAGAAAATCAACATGCAAAACAAATTGATTCAAAAATAAAACTTTATACATTAGATTCTTATAATTGATCATTGGATTCTTCAAAAAGTCGAGAAGAGCAATCTCTCTCTCTCTCTCTCTCTCTCTCTCTCAATTATTGTCATTTTGAATATCAATTACAAGGAAAATCTTAACCCTATTCCTCACTTAGCACTAATTTTTCAATCAAACAACTCATTAGTCATGTTATATGATTACATCCACTTTCCACCATCAAGTCATCGCGATCACCCCGACCTTTCTTTATTGAATGCCCAGTCTTCCGATTATTATGGATGAACTTTTGACATAAACCACAAGGTATGCCTACACCCTGGCTCAGTATAGATGTAGGGATGGGTACCAGTGTGTACCCTAATGTGCTTAGTCTGAGCCCATACCTACCTGAATGTTATCTTGCATCCTTTCCAAGGGCACCGAAATGGGCGGTCGTCCTCGTGAAACTCGACGATGTTGCACCAGATACTTGTGCGAGAATAATTTCTTTCTACAACCCTTGACTGGACACACGTTTTTCTTGTGAAGAGTAAGCCCTTGTTTCATGCCAAAACTCATGGTGCACCCCTCAATGTCACACAAGAATTATGCTTGCTTTTCCCTCACAGCTGAAGTATTCTTTGTCTTCATAGCTAAAGCAGTGTTTATCTTTATCATACCTGTTTTTCCCTTCCAGTTTCTGGCTGCTTTTTTGCCTTTTTTGCCTTTTTCATACCAGTTTCTGGCTTCTCTTTTGGACGTCTTTTTCTAAGGTCCAATTTGGCATTGCTTTTGGAACCTGCTTCTAGTCCAAAAGCGCTTCCGATCAGACTGGAGGTTATTTGGTAAACTCCAAAATTTCTGCTTTTGGGCAGAAGCGCTGCTGCCAACAGTAGGAAATCAAAATGGAGGATGCAGAAGATTAAATGAAACTTTACTGGGCCCGAATTATCCCTCATATCCTCTAAAGTTTACATCAAATGTCCCATCCTCTAAAACTACTGGATTGCTTTTCTGAGCAAAGTTTCGTGTTGCTGCTGTAACAAGACCAACCAAAGTAGCAGCCTTTTTTCTCTAATCAACCAAGATGACCCAATAGTTCAATTCATTTCCAACTTCACAAAATCTGGAGTTTAACAACAACCAAGCTATATTAATAGACATGCATTAAGATAGGAAATTAACCAAAGAAAATCAATACACCAACTCCTTCAAATGGTAACAGAAACCAAAATTCAAAGTATATATTCTTATAGAGCTCTACAAGAAGATCATTTTTCGTACCTATTCATCATCATCGGTGACTGGGGTTGCCAAAAAACTCAAGAAAACCACTTAAGGCTCGAAGCTTTCTGTCTTTGAACTGTTGCCATAGTTCATCGTTTAACTCAAGGAAGTTTGAGTCCCGCTTCTCGCTGTCAAGACGCGCATTAGGCCCCTGCTCCGACTTCGATAGATTATTCGACAGTGGAGTTACCGTCGGGTCTTTCACGAAGGTAAACTGGTCGGAGATCGGGCGAAGGTGATGGGAGCTTTTGGGTTGGACGACATGTCCCAAGCAATTTATACCCCAAGCTAAAAGATAATGTTGACAGGTAAGATTGAACGATGCAAGATCCAACGGTCTAAATCGCACCATTTTGGAATTCTTTTTACTTAAATAATTTCTTTATTTTCCCAGCTTCAAAAATTTATTGAAATTAGCTCTGGTGTCCCAAAAATTCAACGAAAATTTCCACAGACTTGTCTTAACATATACATTACTCTCGAGTCAACACATTGAAGATTTCACCTCAAATAAAATTTAGAAATATCTCGAATAATCTGATCTTAACTCTTTAAAATGTCGTGATTGTTGAATTATTAGAGAGGCTATGTTAAACATGTCTATTGTATATATGTAATATAATTTTGTTTCTCACATAAGACAAGTCAAAAGTGATACACTAAAATGGTTACATTAAAAAAAAATATTGATTTTAGTAGCATGTTTTAACATTTATGACCCTTTTCGTGATTACAATAAGTCACAATATTATTTGTTTACAACTTGCCAAACATTCAAATTTACTTTTTGTTCTCACAGCACTTCTGAAAATGGTTTACCAAACACTCAGCTACTTTTCCTCACAGTAAAATTGGAAGTGCTTCCCCTCACAGCAAAATCATAAGTGCTTCCCCTCACAACACAACAATCCAAACTAAGCCTAAGTCGCGTGCTAGGCCCACCTGTTTGGTTCCAGATTTTCTTGAGCTGGTCAACAGTCTCTTTTTTGCGCTCGGGCGTGCCAGCACCATTCGGGTGCGGTGGTCGGGAGTGTCTTCTTTCAAGCGATTGTGGATGAGGAGAGCACCAACCTCGTCATGGAATTCTTTGTGCCTTGTGGCGAGGACTTTTGCTGAGCTTCTTCAAAATCACAATCAATACTCGACGTCGTAGATCGAGCAGAGCGAAAATCACTAGGAAGGGAGGAGAACTTGCTAAAGCATGACTTTAGCTTGGCTGGTTTGCGAGGGCGTTACCCTTGCTTGGCTGGTTCCGTAACCATTGTGGTCACGGTACTACAGGCGGCTCCCGAGGAGACTAGGACCGAAGCACGTTGACAGAAGGTTTGGTGGCATTGATAGTCGGCTCCTAAGGATTCTGGGACTGGAGTGTGGTCACCGGTAAGAGAAGGAGAGGGGTTTCTCTGGAGAGGCTTGGATAATCTTAGAGATTGTTGTTGATGAATTGTGTGTTCTGTTGTTTCATTTTAGCCTCTATATATAGGCTACCATGCCAAAGTGGTTGGCCTTAAACAAACCATGATAATGGAGCACTAAATGGAGATGCAAATGATGAGTTTTGGAGTGGTTTTGAGTCACTTTCTGCTCCTTTATTCCTTCAATTATATCTCCACCAAGAATTCAGAATGGGCCTTCGACTTCTTCATATTAAATGATCCACCATGAGTGTAGATCATTCTGGAAAAATTTCAGAGCTTAATTCCATGTGGTTGGGCTGGAAATGCTGCTGGACTCCTTACGGGTCCTGTTTTTCAGTTTTGTCTTTCAGAAAATTGGACTGATTGTTTGAAGGTTTTCCACTCCAAACTAGCTCTTACACTAGTCATAAGAAATGATCCTTGGGATGTGTAGAATGAATCTCGAAAGTTTTAGATCATTTGGATTTCGTTTGGTTATTCTTTCGCCCCTCCTTCCTTGTTTAGCTCGGTTTCTCCTAGTCGAAGTAGGAAAATGTGCTAAAGTTGACTTTTCATTTCCATGCTTCCATCATTTCCTTTTCTTGCAGCTCGCATAATCTTCCATAATTCTGCAGGTAGGCTTTATTTAGCCTCTAAATAATATATCTCGAACTTGTCGACAATATATAGCTTGAGCCACTGATATTGGCTCAATTTCTCCAAGACACACTTTGTCAGGCCAAAATGCTCATTTTGGATTCAAACACCGCCTTCTGGTTCCTCAGCATTTACATCAACAGTGTTTTTTTTAGATTGGTTATTTTGGATCCTGGGATTCTTTTGCTGGGTTTCTTGTAGACGGCGGTGATTATCTAAGTCGAGAAGTTTTCCTCTTTATCACACTAATTTGTACTGACATTGGTGACCGAGCCCACCACTATATCTTGACCTCCAATCCTAATCTTGTAGCATAAACCACAATAGATGAGATCTCTCTCTCTCTCTCTCTCTCTCTCTCTCTCCTAGTGGGAGAAATCGTTAAGCTTGGAATGTTCTTAGTGCAACGTCAATTAGGAATGGATAATGTGAGCCACGCTTGTCCGTTATTTATCATAATTAACCAAATTTTTCAAAGTAAAGAATTTACCTATATTAAAATTCCTTCAATTAACCATCACAAGTGGCCGAATTGATAAGGGCTTCCAGGTGTGGAACCCTCACACGCAGGTTCTAACCCCGCCTACGCTAATTAGAGTTAGATCTCAATTTATTCTTGGTGGCCAGGGAGGAGAAAACATTCTGACATGACCCCTAGCACGGATTAGTCTCTGGACCTAAAAAGCCTTTGAGGATATCGTGTGATCTCCATAAAAATAAAAAAAAATAAAAAAAAATTCCTTCGATTGACTTGT
>LYNE01000349.1:26008-39692 GCA_001662545.1 Rosa x damascena | reverse complement strand
AGAAGCAACGTAAACACTTTTATTAATCGGACTTAAGTACAATCAGTTGATAGCAAATCCACCAAGAAGCTTGGAGGACCAGTGAAAGAAGAAAAGACTTTTGACCGGAGTGCCCAACCAGCTAGGTGGTGAGCAACTGCATTCTTTTCCCTAAAAATATGTTTAAAATAACAACCAGGAAATTGAGAAAGAAGGGTCTGTAAATCCACGTAAAGCAAACGACGGCCAGGATGAAACTCCCCCGGAAGAGCTACCTAGCCAACCAACTGTGAACAGTCAGACTCAAACTTCACCGCCTGCAAACCCAACTCCAGTGCCAAATCCAGAGCTTCGAACCACGTAAGTAACTCAGCATGTTCAGCTGAAGAATATCCCTGGATGTATTTAGCGCGTCCACCCAAACATAACCCATTACTATCTCTAGCAACAACTCCCACACCCCCTCCGAAGAAAGAGAATTAAATGCACCATCCAAATAAATACACACCCAACCCACCCGGCAATGGTTTCGACCACTTAGACCTTTGGCGACCAACCTGAATAGGAGGACGATGAACCTGTAAATAATTCTGAAACCATAAATAGGCTCCCACAACAACTTGAGAAGGATTGCAGGCCTTGTCATTCCAAACCTGATCATTCCGAGCCTATAAATAGAATAGAATACGCAATACCCTATAAATATAATTAGTAAATCAATAATAACTCGAGTAAAAGTAATTACATGATCAATTTCCCAATCACTAACATGACTACTATTAGATATCCAGGTGCAGTAATGAGACACCCAGCTAGGCTCGGACGTTTGCCCATTTAAAAAAAACATGACTATTATTAGACTTTTTTATAACATACTACATGAAACCTAGGGTAGTACAATGTTGAAAAAATAAAAAATAAATATATGACTCCAAATTATTAAATCAGGATTTGACTTTTTTTTCTTTTGTCAAATATTCCAGGTCCATAAGTAGACATGAAAATTTTGCCGAGGAGAGGAAACAATAACCATACAAATGATATGGCTGGAACACTAGCAAACAAAATACTCGGTATAACAATCCATGCTTCTCCGTCAAGCATAATGACAACCGCACAAGAAAATGCAATCATCATGGTGGCAATAGAGAAAAAAAGTGTGAACAGGCCGATCATCATCTTTGTGGGTAAAGATTTGAGGAAATCATCTTCCGCATACCGTGAGGTGAGTATTCCCAAGAATGTAATTACTGAAGTTGTGGAAGAAACAAGTGATATAGTATCTGACACTATAAAAACCTTGAATAACCTTCTATCCAGTAGCAAGGGAAGGCCTGTGTTGTCATCATTTCCACCAGGAACTGTGAAAGCTGCAGTAAACATCATTGTAACAATAAGAGCACCTACAACTGTACAAGAAGAGGCAGTTCCTTTGGTCGAATTTTCTGCATCCTCTATCAATTTCTTATGGTTCTTGGTAAACAGTTCATGTGCTGTTAAACCGTCATTTCGAACTTCATGCACTTCGAGAGGTACAACACTTTCCACCTCCTACATTAAAATTGAATAAAGATTTAAACATATGACCGTAAATAGAAACGGTAAATAGTTTTATCGGACTACAAATCCTTGAACATTTATATATTTAAGGTGAGCTAAATGTATATATATTATGTGAAAAAAGATTAATTTCTTGTGCACGTATTAATAAAGTAAATAAAATACTATCAGCCACTTCTAAATGTTATTTTGATTTTTCTTAACAAAACTTTTTACATGGTCTAACTATTTTAGGACACGATGTGGAAGAGGATGAATGATTCATCTTCATATTGGTTGCAAGGTTGTATCATCACACTTGGGCTTGCTCAACTATTACTAGCTTCGAGAAAAGGGATATCATCTTCATTAGATTTTGGGCCTCAGTAGCTCATGGTATATGTAACTGCCACAATGTTTTTGGTTTGCAGAAAGAGTTTAACCTACGATTCGCTCATCAGTTAGTTTCTAGAGGTGGCTCCCATGAGGATCTTTATAAATTGGCCACATGCATTATTGTTGCTGGTCAGGTGCTGTTGTCCTAAGACTGGTCAGCAACTTTGAGCCCTACTTCTTCAACAATGGTGGTTTGGTGATGACCATCAATGCTTTAACGGTGGTGGAGTCGTACTTCTTCGTGATTGACATGATTCTTTAGGTTTTGAATGTCATTGGTGGTGCATCTTTCAGGCCTGTTATTGGCTAGACATTAGGCAACACACTCATAATATTAACATGGAATGGCTAGTGTAGCTAGAGATGGTGGCCAGACTTGGTAGTCTTGGTTTGGTGAAGAGGGTTGGGCCTTGTTATGGTGGTGTGGGACATGAGATACTGCTGCCCATGGAAATGGGGATCGTTTATTCTCTAGAGAGATGGGTAAGCATTGGTGGTTGAATTGATGTCGGTCTTTTCTAGACATGGGTACTAGAGAAAATTGTTTTTTTTTTTTGTATTAAAGAAAAAGTGTTTATAAAATGTTTAAACTATTTAAGCTTCCTAATTTTATTCTTTAAACCTCAGAAATTATTCTCTCTCCCTCTGCAGACTTGGTGCGACAAATTTCTTGACGGCGCGCCTCCAGGGACTGGTGCTCTTGTAAGCATCTTACACCATGCATAATATTGAAGGAAAGAATCTCGTGTAATTAGGAAGTTGATTATGTCAATCACTACGAGATTACTATGTATGTGATTATGCTTGATCTTAGGATTAGAATGTGGATCTAATTGTAACACACATGTATAAAGCTTGTAAATCAATACTGTGAATAATGAGAAAAACATTTTCTTCCATATCGCTTCTCTTTATGGTATCACAATCGATCTAAGGCCTAAACGTGAAACAAACATACCACAACCAAAACTCTATGGCAGGTGACGAAGATTAGAAGGTCATTCAAATTGGCACGTCTTCGACTTCACTGAAGAACACGGAACCATGGGAAAACTCAAACCATCCACTCTTTCTCCACCATTCAGATTAGCCTGGCGCGGTACTCGTGTCACAATCCTTGGTGGAAGACAACTATACAACCTGGATTCAATCTATGAGCATGGCTCTCACAATCAAAGAACAAGAAGCGATTTGTTGATGGATCCATCAAGAGGCCAACTGATAAGGTTGAAGAACAACAACAGTGGGATCGATGCAACACACTGGTGAAAACGTGGCTGCTAGGATCCATGTCAAAAGAAATTTCTGGTACTGTTATTCATTGCATGGATGCAAGAAGCATGTGGCTTGAATTGCAAGAAAGGTTCTCGCATACAAACACTGTGCAACTATTTCATATAGAAAATGCCATTCATGATTGTGAACAAGGCAGCACCTCATAACATCTTTCTTTACCAAACTCAAAACTCTCTGGGATGAGAGAGATGCCCTCTGTGAAATCCCTCCATGTAGTTGCGAGACACCAAGGAGATCAAGGATTACATGGAGACTCAGAAGACAATGAAGTTTTTTATGGGTCTCAATGACAATTATGCCAAGATTCGAAGCAATATCGTGGGAATGGATCCCCTTCCAAGCGTGAATAAAGCATATTCCATGGCACCCTGACATGAGAAGCAAGCAGAGGTGTCAAGTGGAAAGGTATTGACTCAGCCGGAAGCGGCTGCCTTTGCTATGAGGAAAGCCAACTGTGAGTTTGAACTTGGAGAAGGTGAAACTAGGTGTGAAAAGTGCAACAAAACCAATCATAGGACAAAGAATTGCAGGGCACACCTCAAGTGTACATTCTATAATTGGAAAGGGCATAGTTAAGATTACTGCCGCAAAAGAAAGGCTGCTACGGAGGGAGGACAAGTACATGCAAAAGGAAATCACGTTGTCTCCATGAAAGATAAAAGAGAAGCTGCTTCTAGTTTCCCATTTTCACATGAAGAGTGCCAGCAGCTCATGAGTCTCTTAAACAAGAACAAAACTGCCACAGCAAATCAAGTTGGTAATGTTCCAGACTGATGAACTCTCAGGTAAAGCGTTCACTCTCTCTCAAAATGGCAAAGAAACAATATGGATATTAGATAGTGGGGCTAGTGATCATGTAGTTTGTAAATCTTCTCCTCACTTCATTGAAATATGTTAGCAATCGTTGGGTTAAGTTACCAGATGGTACCTCTGCCCAGGTTACTCATATTGGCAAAGTAGTTTTCTCTCCTCATTTTGTCCTCCATAACGTTTTATGAGTCTCATTCTTTTATCTGAACCTGATCTCAATTAGCAAATTGGCCTTTGATTCCTTTTATATTACCATCTTTCTCAGACAAGTTTGTGTCATACAGGACCTACGATCGGGGAAGATGATTGGAATGGGAACTAAGAGGGAGAGACTCTACTGCCTCAACCCCGTGCAAAAAAGTTCATGCAATTCTATCCACAGCAAAACACACATCCTCTGGCATCAACGACTCAGTCACCCTTCAAGCAAAGTATCTTTGTTATTTCTCTTTTCTAAAAATAAAGTTTGTGACACAAGCAAATGTACCATTTTCCCTTTGGACAAACAAACCAGGATGTCATTTCCTTTTAAGTACTTCTTCTATGAGTCTTCTTTCGATTTGATACACGTTCCTTCTATTTCTGTTGCCCAATATTTTCTCACCATAGTCGATGATCAAACAAGGAGCACTTGGGTGTATTTGATGAAACATGATTCAGAAACACGAAATTTTCTAGTTAACTTCATTCGCATGGTTGAAAACCAATTTGATAAGAGGTTTAAAGTTATGCGTAGTGACAATGGTCCCGAGTTTAAGCTTGAACATTTTTATTCCTCCAATGGGATAGTCCATCAAACCAGTTGCATCAACAAAGCACAACAACATGGTGTTGTTGAACACAAAAATAGACACTTACTTAATGTTGCTCGAGCCCTTCTTTTTCAAGCTCATTTACCTAAACGTTTTTGGGGGGATGACATACTCACCTCGACATACTTAATCAATAGGACTCCAACACCACTCCTCAAGGGAAAGACACCTTTCGAAAAATTGTTCAATAAGGCACCAAATTACTCTCATTTACGAGTATTTCGTTGTTTGTGCTTTGTCTCAACTCATCCTTTCAAACCAACCAAATTTGATCCTCGTTCAACCAAATGTATATTTTTAGGTTATCCTCATGGTCAAAAAGGGTATAGAGTTTATGATATTGCCAAACACAAAGTCCTTGTTTCTAGAGACGTTTTATTCTTTGAGGATGTCTTTCCATTCCAATCCAACACCAATTCAAATTCTCCATCTCCCATGCCTCTTTTTCAACAACCATCACAAAATTCATATCTTGATTCTAAACTTCCAGTTTCATCTCCACCTCATCATGAAGACTCAATCCCTGAAAATTCTCATAATGATCTTTCTTTCGCTGCAAGTCAACCACTTTCTCCTATCACCAATCCCTCTCCATTATCGAACTTAATTATTCCTCCACCTACTTATCACTCTTCTTCTTCTACTTCACATACCGAGGCTACCACCATGCCTCCTTCACCACCATCACCACCCCGTCGATCCTCCAGGCCTACCAAGACTCCATCATATTTGCAGGATTTCTATGTAGAGGCCGCTCTCCGCCCGACTCACCCTGTCATCTTCAACGAACGTGGTTCTTCCCTCAGGTACTGCTCACTCCCTTTCTCATGTCTTATCTTACGATAGACTTTCTTCTCACCATCGAGTCTTCACCACTAAAATCACAATCCACCGAGAACCTACTTCTTTTTCCCAAGCCGTCTAGAGTCCACAATGGAGAGAGGCAATGCACAAGGAGATTCAAGCGCTCCAAGAAAACAATACTTGGAGTTTGGTGCCCTTACCATCTCATAAACGACCCATTGTTTTCAAATGGGTTCACAAGATCAAGCTCAATCCAGATGGCACCGTTGAGAGATACAAAGCACGCCTAGTTGCTAAGGGAAACAGTCAAATGAAGGGGTTGACTATTGTGAAACTTTCGCCCCTATAGCCAAACTGACAACAGTGAGTCCTTCTTAGTCTCGCAGCTATGTAAGGCTGGCATTTACACAGATTGGACGTGAACAATGCGTTTCTTCATGGTGATCTTTATGAAGAAGTATAAATGCATATACCTCGTGGGTTCGGACGGAAGGGGGAGACTAGGGTTTGCAAGCTACACAAGTCAATTTAAGGCTTAAAACAAGCTTCACGGCAATGGTTCATTAAGCTTTCAACAGCTCTTAAGTCTGCAAGGTTCCATCAATCGTGGTATGATTATTCACTATTCATCCAAACTCATCAAGGAAAATTCACAGCTTTATTGGTTTATGTTGACGATGTAATCTTGGCAGGAAACAGTTTGAAAGATATCACGGACACCAAACAATTTCTTTCTAGTCATTTCAAGCTAAAAGACATAGGGCAGCTTAGGTACTTTTTGGGAATAGAAGGGGCCAGATCAAAGCAAGGCATTGCACTATGTCAGAGGAAGTATGCCCTAGAGATTTTTGAAGACACAGGTTTTCTTGGTGCCAAGTCCTCACGTTTCCCTGTTGATCAAAGTATATCGCTCACACAAACAAATGGAGATTTGCTAGATGATCCCTCACAATATCGCAGATTAGTAGGATGGCTCATATACCTCACCATTACAAGACCTGATCTTGACTATGTCGTCCACTTACTTAGCCAGTTTATGGACAAGCCCAGGCAACCACATCTTGAGGCACCACATAAGGTCTTAAGGTACATTAAACAAGCACCAAGGCAAGGGATTCTTCTGCCTTCCACAGGGTCATTGGAGTTAAGGGCATATTGCGACGCTGACTGGGCTCGTTGCAAGGACACAAGGAGGTCTGTGTCAGGATATTGCATTCTTTTTGGTAATGCACCAGTTTCATGGAAAACAAAGAAGCAGAGTATAGTAGCTCGCTCAAGTGCGGAAGCGGAATATCGTTCCATGGCCACTACGTGTTGTGAGGTGACTTGGTTGCATAATATATTGAAGGATTTAAATGTAAATCATACACAGCCAGTTAAGTTATTTTGCGACAATCAAGCTGCTATTCATATAGCATCAAACCCAGTATTTCATGAGCGCACAAAGCACACAAAGATTGATTGTCATGTTGTTCATGAAAAGGTGCAAGGAGGAATAGTTAAAACAGCATACATTCGCACCAAAGAGCAACCAGCAGACCTGTTTACCGAGCCCCTGAGTTCAATCCAGTTTGAGGCATTACTTAGCAAGTTGAGTTTAATCAACATACACTCCAACTTGAGGGGGAGTATTGAAGGAAAGAATCCCGTGTAATCAGGAAGTTGATTATGTCAATCACTACGAGATAACTATGTATGTGATTATGCTTGATCTTAGGATTAGAATGTGGATCTAATTGTAACACACATATGTATAAAGCGTGTAAATCAATACTATGAATAATGAGAAAAACATTTTCTTCCATATCGTTTCTCTTTACATATTGTTCTTTCTCTGCTTTGTGATGGCGTTTTCATTGACCATCGTTTTTCTACTACTTATTCATTTAAAATTTGGTTGGAAGACACCTTATGGTCTATATATTGTTGGAGTGTTCAATCTTGGTCAGGTCATGGGTGCTTTCAGGTTGCTAGTTACAGTTGTTTCTTGGTTGGGTATTTTGCATCTGTTGTGGTTATCATCGTCCTGCAGGCAAGTTCTTCGGGTAGCGATAGATGGACATGTGTTTGGAAGGGATTTTTGGTTGATTTTGCTTATTGATCAATTTTTGTTTTGATTGGATGTTAGGCAGATGCTGGGTGGTGGAGTTGCGTAGGTATAGCGCATATTTTGTCAAACTCAATTTCAACTCTAGCATTCAGTTCAAATCAGGATTAGGTTTGTTCTCAAAAAAAAAAAAAAAAAGATTAGGTTTCGAGCGGCTTTTGGAGATGCTTTATGGAACCAGGTCAGGTCTTGATCCAGTTTCAGATTTTAATATAGTTTTTGACCTCTTTGCATCTTTTTGGAATTATAATTTATGAGAACTTCCATTTGACTAAGGATTCATTTCAGTAATTAATGGTGTTCACTTGGATGATACGACTAAGAAAATTATGCTCGATCACTATTAGACGTAGATCAAATCATGCAAAACAAAACAACTCAACTTAAGGATAAATCTTTCCACTATTGGATTTACATCAATCGAAAAATGGTTGAACATAATTATTTTTGCCACTATTGACTATGTGAACATTATTGTTCGTCCAAATGGCACGTGTTCTTTCATGATAGTAAACGAAATTCTTTTGGGAGGAAGGGATTATTGATTTCTTGAGTAGGTCATTAGATTGGTTTATTTAGGATTGTTTAGTCAGCTGAATTATTGTGGATGTTAATTTTTAGTTGTATTTCGTCCAACTATATATGTTTTATCTCCTATTGTTTTCTTTATTATTATGCAACTTTGTTGTTTTCCACTCAAAAATAGTCCAAGTAGAGTTAATTAGTTTTCCTGTACTTGAATTGGGTGCACATTTTTGTCACCATCACGCTAATAGGCACATGGTTATTTTTTGTTTTTCCTACGAAATAAGTGCTAGAACATTACTTTGATAAAAATGTAAATTAGAAAAGTAAATGTAAATGTGTGTGTGGGTGTATAATGAGAGATTCGATCTTACCTTAAACCATTGTAGTTCTCTTTGCATTTGCAAACTTGCATCTTGAATGTGATCAAATTGTGGAAGTGAGGATAAATTTGCGGCAATAGGTAGCATATTGCCGCCAAATTTTAAAAGACCAGCTACAATTTCCTTTTGCTTTTCTTCTTCAAACCCATATATAAGACTATAAACCTCTTTTTGACGATGTTCGATGGCAAAATGAAATATGCTCCTCTCCTTTACATCTCGAGTTTCCAATAATTCTGGATTTGCTTTACACAATTGAGTAACAAACTCATAATGCCCTTGTTCTATAGCTTTGAAGATTGATCTTTGCACCATATCAAGTTGATCTGGTGTGAGATTATGAGTTATTGTCGCTTCACCCATGCGATGTAGAAATTGAAAGATCCATTTATGTGTCGATTTCATTTCATATATACAATGGATTCCTAGGTCAACATTGAAAGCAAATTTAAACTTCGTTATTTTCTTTAAAAAAAAATTACATTTAAAAAATAGATTAAAAATTAAAATAAGGAGAGTAGATGTAGCATACCGCAAAATATATAGAGGCTTTTAGCAAATCTTCTATATAAACTCATAACTGCATTGCATTGCAAATTCACATATGTTGGAGCAAGCTCTTAAGAGTAACATTGTAATTATAATTATAAACGAGTGTGTTTGTGTGTGCCATAACAACATATAACTAAGATAGAATATGGAAAATGGTTAATTTAATTTGCTTCATTAATGAACTACTTGCATAAACCAATTTTAATTTATCAAAACAAAATAAAACAAACAAATATTATATATATGTTTGTTTACGATTTTGAAGGGATGAATGGTAGAACAACATAAGAGATCTTGGTGCTGCATAGAAAATTATGGTGCAGATTGAGGATCTCTCATCAATATGTATTATGATCTTATGTACATGCACAACGTACCTGAGGAAATGAAAACCCTTCTTTTGCTATGATTGTCTTCTGATTCGGCAACATTTATAGATATATCATGAAAATTAACATGACCAACTTCTCGAATGCATACACCTATTGCATAAAAAAGAAAAAGAATATAGATGCACAATGAAAATTGAATCATTAATTTGAAATAAGAATCATTGGTGTACTGTATATTTCAAAGTATCAACATCACAAACACTTGCTAATTGTATCAGTTTGTGGATACCCACTTCTATTCTATATATTGTAAAGAGTTTTTCTATTAAGATATCCAAATTTTCTCATTCGACCTCTATTCTTTTTTAATTATCAAATTTCCTATTTATCTTAATATATAATTACTAATTTAGACAACAAAATTATAAGCAAAAATTATTTCTCTACACCTTCTAATTTATAAATGACATAAACCATATTTTTATATCATCATCTAATTAGGACATAACAAAAAAAACCCTAGGCGGTCACTTGTTGCACTAAAACCCTAGCCAACGCCGACCTCTGTTAGTCGTCGTTGTCCATTGTTTCCGATCCTTTACGGCATCAATTTGACCCCACTTCACAACTGTAGATCCTCTCCTACTGCATCATGTCAATCATTGATTTAGTTACCAAAAGTTTTGCTACCTCTCTTGCTATCGCTACCAATGAGGTGGTGGACATCTCGTCCATGTCCAATGGGGAGCACAACGAAACTCCCAATCATATCTTCTGGCAAGACCTCTAACACTGAAACAAACAACTGCCGTGGATTTGAAACTGCATTTTCCCCAGATTTGCGCGTTTAATGTTCAGCAGCGCACTCCTGATCGCTTTCTATTCTCCGTTGATCTTCGAGAGGATAGAAACAAGTTTTTAATGGGTGGCCCATGGAGCTTCAATCCAGCTTTGGTTGTCCTGCAGCCATATGATGGAGTTTCATCTCTGCAATCTATAGAGATGGAGGATTTATTATTTTGGGTTAGTATCAGGAATATGCCATCGGCATATGAGCAAAGGAAAACCATTGCAAATGCTACTTCTGTAGCAAATAAATTTCTTGATCTAGATCAAAAGCTTTTTGATGCAACTGGAGAGATTAGGGTTAGGGTTTTCCATGCAATTTCGAAACCTTTTTTCTTGCAAAAAACCCTAAAGTTTGCCAAGGGAGTTGAGCAAGAAGTCCACTTCTTCTTTGAAAACCTTGTAGGCAAATGCAAGACATGCCATTGTGTTTATCATGATGAGGAGGCATGCAATATTGCAGCTGCAGTGCCAGCGGTCACAACTGCTCCACTACCAGCAGGACATAAGCTAGCGCTCAATGGCTCCTTTTTGGGCTTTTAGGGGAACTAGTTCAAGGATGGAACATCTCACTTTTAGGGCATTACCACCACAATCCTTCCTCCTATTAGAAGGTCTCTATTTGGAGGGCCTGAGACAAGTAAGGTACGCAAACCTGTTGTTATTCGAAGTGCAGAAAAAAAGACCTGCTAGTGAGGATAATTCGCTGGCTCTGGTTCTTGTGGACATAGAGCAGCTAGCAAAGAGGGATAGGCCTTTCCCCTCCCCAAAAAAGCTACAATTTCTCATGTCTTATTTACTGGAAGGCAAGACAAGCCCTATTGCTCCCTCCAAGAAGGTAAAAGTGCCCGAATTCCCAAACAAGTTTAGTGCAAAATCTCTGGGTTAGTGGAGACACCAGGTGGTATGTTAGTGCTTGTTGAGGTAATGATGCCCAAACCTGTACAAGTTGAGCTTCCTAGTGGAAAAAAGAAGAGAGGCCAGCCTTTGTTCCAAAAATAAAAATCCCTTTAAAGCAAAGAAAATTCTTGCTGAAGATGTCCCGAGTGTTCTGTTTTCAGATAAGCCCCCTATCCCTAGCTCAAAGGGCAAGGAGAAGACATAGATTTTTCTTTTATGTTGTTAAGCCAATAAACTATGTAAATGTCTGGCATAGTTATATGCTCGCTTTTAAATAAATGAGTGATAAGTTCAAATATAGTTTGTTTATCCTATGTACCATTGTGGCTCATCCACGAATTCTTGTTCTATCCTATGTACCACTGTGGCTCATCCACGAATTCTTGTTCTGTCCATTGTTATGTGACAGTATGCGGGTATGTAATGGCATTTTTGGTATGCGTATTATATCAATGAAATTATCATTAATTCAAAAAATATCATCATCTAATTAATGCGACAATCATTTTTTAAATTCAAGATGCTAAATAAGTGATGAACATAAGTAGTTGAAAGTTTACTAAAATAAAAATAAAAATAATAAAAATATTAAAAATAATAATAATAACAATAACAATAACAATAACAATAACAATAATAAAAATAATAATAATAACAACAACTAGCCTCTTAATAGACGCTTACGCATGTGTCAATTGGCGTTTTTTAATATTTTTTTTACAAAAAAATTGGTTTTACATAAGTTATTTCTTCATCAAACTGCAATAAAAAATAAGGAATAATACAGTTTCTGGACTTGTGGTAAATAACAATTGGTGATTCATTGCTCACACATCTAGTAAAAGCCCTCCCATATTGAGATTAACAGTTTCTTCTCTCTCTTCTTTTCTTTTACTCTTTTTCTGTTTTTCTTTTTCCTATTTTTAATTTACTGTTTTATCCATTATCTATTAAAGTTTATAGTCTTAGAGTTTTAATTAATCAAGGGCAATTGTAGGATTATTGAAAATTTAACCTTAAGCCTTGATGATTATCATTAATGATAATGATAATAATAATAATGATAATCATAATCATAATCATAATCATAGAAAGAGTAATATTTGGTTGAAGAAAATACTGATCAACTTCAATATCTAAATATATAAAACATTGCTTAATTAGGGAAGCAATCAACCCAATAAAAGCTATTCTACTAACATTATCTATTTGGATGTAATTGATCAAATGAGAATTTTCATCCACGCCCTAGGAACATAAGAAAAAAATACAACCTTTTTGTAAAGAAGCTTGCATGTGTCAAAAAGAAGTTTCCTCTTATTTAAATAAAAAATATTCCATCAATAATTTTGCATTAAGAAAACCTTGAATTGGGTTTGCAGACATTTACTAGTTTTGCTTCGATAATCAAAAGTCATGGAGGTTCAATAAAAATGGAGGATCTACGAAAAAGAAAAAAGAGAATATTTGTGAAGAAACATTAATTAATAAAGTTATAGGCCCCGTTTGTGATTGAGTTTTTGGGCAAAATCCTGCTTTTTCTCACCATTTATGACTCAAAGCTTGTTTGGTAAGTATTTTAAATCTGCGTTCTTTTAACAATCGCGGCCGGAAACGGCAAAAATCAAAAGCAGCGGAGGACCTGCTTTTTCATATCAGCGTTTTGTGAACATGAATCGAACAACCGGTACCTTGATGAAATTCCAAAAACATCCCCGCTGAATTCAAAATCGACCTCAGAATTTCCCATTCTCTTCTTCTGGGTTTCTTGCGTGTTCTTGCTTTCCTTTCAGCTCCTTACCCCCATCTTCAGTGCTCTCTCTTCACAACTATTCACTTCTCATAGAGCAGTCGTTAGGAATGGCGGAACGCAAGTAGGTCTCCCATATGGTGCCATATTAATAATCAATTTGCTCATGTTCATTCTTCCCCTCTTTGTTCAAATCTAGGTTTTTGCCAATTTATTTCTTAAAATTAAACATGAATTTGTGAAATATTTCTTGTTTTTGTTCACTCTAGTCCTCACAAGCCTAATAAAGTAGTCATCACGTCAATTCTTTTGGTCTGATTTTCTATGCATCTTCCATCAAAGTATAGGAGTGGGTTTACCCAAAGTTGAGGTTTCCCAGAATTGGGGTTAATAATCTATAAGAACTATTGCACCATACGATTAAGATTACCCAGAATTATTATATCCTTGATATAGGCCTGTTTATCAAAAATGAAAAATAAGTAAAATGATCGATGTCCACTTTAGAAATTTTATGATTTTAACGTAAAGTTTACCAAACACTCTTGCAGAAATTTTTTTTTTTTTACCTTCCACTTTTAAATATATGATTTACCAAACACTACACTGAGGCCTTTGATAACGGATTATTTCTACAACTCAGTTTTTTTTTT
>LYNE01000349.1:1029-20046 GCA_001662545.1 Rosa x damascena | reverse complement strand
GGCCATTAAGCGATGCATTTCATTGCAGAGGTGTTTGGGAAGTTCAAAGCAATTCAAAATGTAATTCGGAATAGATTGGGCCACAACCTTGATTAAAACTTCTTTACCTGCACTGCTTAGGGTTTTTTCACGTCATCCATGCGTCCTCTTTCAAATGCGCTCAGTCAAGAAGCCAAACACCTCGGTTTTAGAATAACTTAATTATGCGCAAAAGGTTTTCGAATTTAGTGGACTTACAGATTTATAAATATTTTCACTCCTTATCAGCATGCATATTTTTTTCACTTTTTTTTTTTTTGGAAACAAATGCTATGCTTCATTGAGCTCACAGAGACTACAAGTACTTAAAGACATAAACATGCGGGCTAACAACCAAATTCTTATCTAAGCACTGCAACACATTACAAGGCAAATTGAGCTCACTTTTTATAGCGAACCAATAAACAAAGACTATCTCCGTGTCTTCTAGGGAAAAATTATCAACTCACCCTCCATCCGCTGGCACTTAGCTTTAGTATGAAATAGAATGCTACTTCCAAGCAAACAAAGAGGAGCCAAGTCTTCATCCATAAGCCGCTTTCACCAGTCCAACTCGAAATAATTACAAATTCCACCACAATCATGATCTGAATTAATCAGGCATTTTAGAGACTATAAAAGGCCCAACACTGCCCAAGTAGGTCAAATTTTTGGGCTAGGCCAGCCCAAAGCACTAATTAATGGATGAGAGTGTTAAGGCACCCTCCCACTTGGCCCAATTTTGAGGAGAACCAGACTGCTCTCATGGGCCCAAAAGCACCCATATGGCCCAAGCCCAAATCCTGATGCCCAAAAGGTCATCATTTTGGATTGCCTCCTATGCTCGCAACACCATCGTCAAGTCCAGAGCACGCCCACCCCAGCCAGCCATCCCCACGACCCCCGGAATGCAGCCAAGCACCGATCAACCAACCCCAGCAAAAATACCCAATCACCATAGCAAACCAATCTCCTCAACTACAAACCCAACCCAACCCCGAGGAAATCCGATCACCACCACTCACATTGATCGACAACAACCACAACCCAAGATTGAAAACTCAACGAATCAATGTTAGCTTCTTCAACCCCTCTCCCCACACCGAGAGCGCCACCTAGAGAATAACGCTCGCCTGGCCTAATTGGCATCAATTCAGACAATCAAGGACCGCTGATTTGCACAAAACCCGAAAGCTAGGGTTTCAACTCGTTTCTCCCTTGTATTATGAATTAATGTTTTTTTTGTTTTTTAGTATTTTGGGGAATCTAATATTACTAAGAATGTTTTTTTATCAAATACAATAACTAGTCTATTGTGAGTCGAACTCACGACCTCCCACTTACAAATGAGAGATTTATGCTACTAGACCAAATGGTGCTAGCCACTACTAACAATGTTGAATATAATTTTGTTTGATAAGAAAATATTTTTTATTTCACAAATATAAGATGATGATTGTTTGGCCCAATATCATCTGGTCTAATAGCATTATTCCTTCTTTTGTAAGTAGAGGTCTTGAGTTCAACTCATAAATGAGTAATTGATATGTACTCTTAATTGTTAATAAAAGGAATATTAATTACTTAATATTAAGACAAAAGAAAATCAAGTGTTTTGTACTCACAATCATAAAGCCACCTTTGCCAGCGTGTGAGTCGTGTTCCACTTAAGAATGCAAAATGCATATGAGCCAATTTCAACATAGGAGTAGTGGTTTTAGGCGGTTTAGTGATAGTGAAGGCCAAATTCGGGCAACGTTGAAGCAAGTCCCATGCCAAATCTAAAGGAGAGGGAAAGCGGAAGAATTACACAACAATTAACATATATCATATCATATAATCATATATCATCATCATCATCATCTATACTATATTAATAGGATAACTTTTGTCAACCAAAACTACCTTTCTTAACATATATATACCCTTTTTATGTTAAATTACATTTGATATCAACTTATTCAGGTAAGACAATATAGTCAAATAAAAAGTAACAGAATAGGAAAGTGAAATCCACACTCCTCATTTTACAATCCACACTCCATATTTCATTTTTTAGTATCTTAAGTTTTGTCCTTTTGTAGTATGGATTGTAAACATGTGATGCTAAGATACTATAAAAGGAAACATGGAGTGTGGATTGTAACTTGGCGAATGTGAATTTCACTTCTCAGAAAATAAACCCAAACATCTCAAACTCCCATGTTCTTCTCCACCAAATCGTTTTAACTCTACACAGTGTGATCCATCTATTATATATTAGACACGATAGGCACACTCGATGACTCGATTGTTTGGTTAATTATTGCAGAGGTGTTAAAGATGGTTTTTTTTTTTAAGTCATCTTTTGTTTTTAAATTAAAAAAAAAAACTAATTAGTGCAGACAGAAAGTGGGAGAAAAATATGGGTCTTAATTATTATTTATATATTTACTTTGCTAATTATTATTATTATATATCTAATTTATTAAACTTTTTTAATTGAAAATGATGTTATGGGAAGTTTTAGACAAAGTGGGGAAACAAACTCACCTCTCTTAATAGAGAGTTTCTATTGGGACCTCCAAATTTGCTCACTTGACCTCACTCTATTATGAATTATTAAATGACATATATAACCTACTATAAAATGACTATTAAGGACAATAATTATACCAAAAACTATTATATTTATTTTATGTAGACTTTCCAATTGAATAATATTATATTGTATTTCTTATTATTTTCCTTATCTATTTTCATTTTCTAATTTCACTACATACTCATTAAAGCATTCATATATGTTTAGTAAGAATTAAAAATATGATTAAGATCATGTAACATAAAAATATATGATATATATGTTGAACGCATATTGGTGAGGGAAAACAAAATAATCCTCTTATGATTGATGACCTAAATCTCAGTCAATCCATTATATTTGCAAAAAAAAAAACAAAAAAAACCTAAAAACTAAAAATATTTAAATAATTAATCATGTGGTACAAAAAATACAGAAAAAAAACATTAAAAAACAAAATGATTTTTTTTTTAGAATAAAAACAAATGATTTCTTCATTTTTTTTTTGCACAGCTAAAATAGAAAAAATAAAAATAAAAAACAGAATAGTTCATGGCATTTTCTTATTTATTAGACATTAATTTTTGAAACTCAAGTTTGATTAAGAAATGTATATTTAGTTAAAATTTAAAGTGATTAAATCATTGAAATGACTAAATTTTTTATTTGAAAGAATAATTTGTTTGCAAATTATATGAGTGAGGTTATTTGAGGAAGTTTAGTGAGGTTTAGTGAGTAAATTTAGTATTTGAAAATTTGATAACAGGTGTAAAAAGTATAGAGGTCAAGTGATTAAATTTAGAGGTTCCAATAGAAAAACTCCTCTTAATAATACTATAGATCCTTTCAAAAAAAAAAAATAATACTATAGAATAAGCAAACTATCTAGAAAAATGGTTAATATTATACCCTTTCTTAATTTCATATTAGACGGAAAATACACAATATGTGTGTGCCTTTTATTTTGAAAATTAAATTAAAAATTGAAATCATGGAGTGGAGGGCTAGAGGGAGAGTGAGAGATCTTACGGAAAAATAAACTAAAATATGATTTTTTTTATTAAAAAAATAATTCAAAATAATTTATAGTCTAAGGATGTAATTTTATTTTCACGATCATTCAACTGACAGAGTGAGTTCAATAGTACGATAAATTAAAACAAAGGCATAAATAAACAAAAATGAATGCGTGCACTTGCAGTGTTTTTATTTATTATTTAATTGCATTTTATATTTTACGAACTTTGAATTGGAAGAAAAAAAATATTTAACAATTAGTTTAAAATAAATTTACAGATATACAAAATAAGAAATAATTTAAACATCCGTGTGAAAAAGTTAATCATATATTAAGCAACTAGTATTTTGAGATGTCAAAAAAAAAAAAAAAAGCTAGTATTTTGAGATAATTAAAATTCAAGTCTTACTTTTAAAAAGTGAAAGTAGTCTTACCAATCATTTTGCTGGTATTGAGACATAAGCAAATAAGTAAACTGCCATCGGGTCCCTCGAGAACTTCAAGTGGAGTGACAGAATAGATACAGCGAACCGATTTCCATTTACCGCAAAATAAAGCTCTGATAACTGGAATGTCATCATCGGGAGCCGAGGGTATGCCAAATACTTTAACATTCTTTTCAGCCATATATTTAGCTATTTCGCAAACGTCTCCATCCTTCAAACATTCAATTGCCCTACTTAAAGCTGTAAGACCTTCACCGTCTTTTTTTCCCAAACCCTCTGGTCTCATCGATTGCATCAACTCCTTCGCAATATCCACATGCCTTTTTAAGATTGCAATGTTAAGAGCTGTGTCTCCATCAGCGTCTTTTATTTCTAAACCTTCTTTTCTCATTAATGGCACCAACTCTTTCGCAATATCTACATTTCCATTCAATACTGCTCGGTGAAGAGCATTGGAACCCTCTTTATTTTTTATTTCCAAACCTTCTTGTCTCATCGATTGCACCAACTCCTTCGCAATATCCACATGCCCTAGTAAGATTGCAATGTTAAGAGCTGTCTCTCCATCAGCGTCTTTTATTTCTAAACCTTCTTTTCTCATTACTGGCACCAACTCTTTCACAACATCCCCATACCCCTGCAGTACTGCTAGGTGAAGAGCGGAAGACCCTTCAGCGTTTTGTATGTCCAAAAGGCTGCCAAGTGTTTTCTCGTACTGTTCAACCATGTATTTGGCCCTTTCCATGAGGAATTCTTCACTGACCTCTAAAGTTATACCAGAACCAAAAGTTGTGAAATCTTCAGCGGTTTTCAATTCCAAATCTACTTGTCTCATTTTCAGCAACAACACCAATCCTTTGGTAACATCCACATGCCCTTTCCGGGCTGCTACGTGAAGAGCAGTGTCTCGGTGGTAGTCTCTTGGATCTACTGCTGTTACTGCACCACATGGATTATCCAGTTCTCTAAGACACTCGTTTGCCTTATCCCAATCACCATTTTTCACATAAGTGGTAAACAGTATATAACGCTCAAAGTCGTCTTCGCCAATATTATTCTCACCTGCAAATGAATTAAATTTGTATTAGTTAGTCATATGCTCGATCTAATATAATTGCTAGTCCCACATACAATTCAAAATTGTTTTGTTTTACCCTGAATTATGTTAATTCATTCATCCAGCATCTTTTTTCTGTTTGTAATCAACTTACTTGACATGGATCATGATAAATGTAAAAAGTGGAGAAACAAAAATAAACCGAAGACCATGCAAATGATCGATCAAAATCTTTTTAAAGACGAGGTTAATTACCTTTTTCTTTTCTCACGAACTCTTTGACCATAGGCACATTCCCCTTATTGACTGCTAGGTGCAGGGCTATGTAACCAGCATCGTTTTTTATTTTCACGTCTCCTTGTCTCATCAACACCACCAACTCTTTCACAATATCGACCTTCCCTTCCTGGACTGCTATATGAAGAGCTGTATCACCGCCCTTGTCTTTTACTTCTGCCATCAACAGCACCGGCAACTCTTTCACAATATGTAGATGTCCCTCGTATGCTGCTAGATGAAGAGCTGTGTGACCAAAATCTGTTTTTGTTTTCAAATCTTCATGTGTCATCAAAAGCACCAACTCTTTCACGATATGTGCATGCCCTTCCTCTGCTGCTACATGAAGAGCTATTTTTCCGCCATATCTGTATACTGTTTTTACTACTAATACACTACGGACATCAACTTCTCCAAGACACTTCTTTGCCTGATCCCAATCACCAATGCTCACTGATTCTATGAACAATTTATAGCGCACTAAGTGGTCGGCATTGTTCTCATCATATCCTGCAGGCCAGTTGATTTGCAAAACTTGTTTTCTTAAATAATTTTTATCACTTTCCCCCATCCCAATTATTTTCTAGCTAGTTTTACCACAATTCTATCCATTATTATGAGCAGTAGACAACAGATAAGTTAATTAATAAAAGATGAAGAGTACTGCAAGAAGCAAAACAGCACATAATTCGATATTGAGAAGCAACAAGTTATTACTCATGAAAATGTAGTGTAATTGACGAAAAGCATACCTCGCATAACTTTGCACTCCTGTTCCAAAGCCTCCCAGGCACTTTTGGCCGTCTCAATTTCCCTTATAAAAGAGAACAGCTCTCTCCCGCATGTATTTTGGATTGCGTACAAAGCCTTGGCATTCTTTTTGGTCCAGGCCTTATAATCAGTTTGATCATCTTCACGTTTTGGAGGTTTCACGATTGCTTCGACAGCCTCCCAAAGATCTTCAGCCAACAAATAAGTTTTCAATCGCGATCTCCAATCTTCATAGTTACTACGGTCAAGAACTTCCAGAATAAGTGCATTAGAGCCAACTGGAGTACTTGCCATGCTAGCTATCAATCTGTCCAATTATCCAGCCAGAGGTTATTCAGATCTATGTCCAGCATATGTAAAAATACTTAGACCAATTGAGAAGAATGAATGAAGCCAATTGTACTCACAGTTGAATTGAAGAAATCTTCGGCAACGCTGCTGCTTGTAGATTCCGCTAGGCATCAGGGGGCAGCTTCATAATTATAGATACAACTCTAGTTGAATTTCTCTTTATGATCGTTTCAAATAAAATAAAACAATATTAATAATAATAAAAAAGACTTCGACGACCAAAAATTAAAGGCTTTGGTTTCGAAAGTAATTGGGTGGGGATCGACTTGAATGAGTTTTGGTGATGTTCGTCAGACTCGTACAATCAATTCAATGTGTGATGTGCCACCGGACGTCCTATCAATTCAATATGTGTCCTTAATAAAAAAAATATTAATAATAACAGAAAAGACTTCGACGACCAAAAATTAAAGGCTTTGGTTTCGAAAGTAATTGGGTGGGAATCGACTTGAATGAGTTTTGGTGATGTTCGTCAGACTCGTACAATCAATTCAATGTGTGATGTGCCACATGATCAACCGCGACAGTCTGAAATGCACCGACGGTACAGTGCACTGACACTGAATTTATTATTTTACCCGTACTCTCTCTCTCTCTCTCTCTCTCTCTTCTCTCTCTCCCTTATCTGCCTCTGCATTTTTACCTCACTAACTATTCACTGAATACCGTTGACTTGTTGGAGAAGTCTCAATAACAGTATATAATAGCTGAACTTACACAATTATTGACGTGAGACACGTATACATTTTTTCGGTACATTAGAGTAGATGAAGAAGAAATGAGTGTTAGGTCCATAATTACCTAGAAATGATGGAGAAAAATGGAAATGCACTAAAAATGTCAACTTTACACATTTTCCTACTCCGACTAGGAGAAACCAAGCCAAGCAAGGAAGAAGGAGCGGCAGACTAACCAAACGAAATCCAAATGAGCTAAAACTCTCCAGATTAATTCTAGACATCCCAAGGATCATTTCTTATGAAGAGTGCCAGAGCTAGTTTTGAGTGGAAAGCCTTCAAACAATCAGTCCAATTTTCTGCAGAAGTAAAACTGGAAAACTGGACATGTAAAGAGTCCAGCAGCGTTTCCGGCCCAACCACATGGAATTAAGCTCTGAAATTCCACCACAATGATCTACACTCATTATGGATCATTTGATATGAAGAAGTCGAAAGCCTATTCTGATTTCTTGGTGGAGATATAACTAAAGGAATAAAGGAGCAGAAAGTGACTCAAACCTAACAAATTCCATTAGTGTTTAAGTGCTTAAACCTAACAAATTCCATTAGTGTTTAAGTGCTTAAACCTAAAAAATTCCATTAATGTTTAAGTGCTCAAACCTAACCTATCATGATTTGTTTAAGGCCAAACACTATGGCTTGATAGCCTATATATAGAGGCTACAAAGAAGTAACAAGACATTCTTTCATCCATTTCATCTTCTTTGTCTCTCCATTTCCTCTCCATTTTCCTCTCCATTCTCTAGTTCTTAGACAAATTCCTTCATCCATTTCATCTTCTTTGTCTCTCCATCTCCTCTCCATTCTCTAGTTCTTAGTTTCATTTCTTTTCCATTCTCTAGTTGCAAGTTCCGCGTTTTCAAGCAAGGAGAGGAAGAAGAAGAAAGAGCCGTGAAGACATAGCCTCCATTGTCCACCTTGAAGACTTGCTTCCAAGATTCAAGATTCCAACGTTCAAGCTCTCCATCTCCATCTCCCCTCACGGTGTAATTCATTCTTTTTCCTTGTAATCTTTTGTTTTCCTTGTTTGAATTCATATGAACTTGTTTCTAGTTAACAATAACGTTTAGGGCAAAGTTTAAGCCCAACTTCTATGTTTAAATAAAGTTTTTGAATTCCATATATAATTGTGATTCTAAGTTGCTTATGTGAGTTTGTTTGATTGAATTTTCTTGATAGAAAACTTTTATATGTTTATCTTATTTGGGTCGACACTTATAGGATTTGCATGTAATTGGTGCTAGATTTAGGTAAACGATTCACCTAATAGTTTTGTGAACCTAAATCACAAGTAGTAAAGGCTTTGGACAAAGGTCGAATTCAATTGAAGAGGATTACAAATAGGTGAACTTATTCATACTAGGTTGTGCACTTAAGTTGATAACCTTTCTCTATGCTTCTTGCGTTGAACATGTCTTGATTAGTTAGATTTCTAGACTTTGATTGCATGTTTAATAGGATTGATCTAGATGCTTTCACCTAGGTTAATTAGTAAAGGAAAGTAAAATATGGGAAATTGTTTGCTTATTAACGTTTCACATGATCGACTTCTTTCTCATGACTTACATGATCAATTATAGGATTTGAATTGAGTTTAATCATATGGAATTGATTTTGATCTTTGTTTCTTACGTTTCATTCTTGTACATGTGTTTTTACATTTTCTTTATTTTGTTTAGTTTAATTTTCGAAACCATAATTCTTAAACCCTCCCTTTTATTTCATTATTTGTATATGTTTCTATTCTTTATATTATTTTTGTAAATAATACTTTATTATTTTAATTCCTTATTTGTTTACACAATTACAGGTGTACCCTCAATCCCCGGTTTGAACGATCCCTATTTACCATATACTAACGATGACATTTTACAGTGTTAAATTGCGCGCTTACTTTGAGCGTGTCAACTGACTTAATCATGAGCACGTGTGATGCATGTGATTTGATTTGTAAGAGTAAAATTCTTCTTACACCAATTTTTTTTTTTCAAAAAGAAGAAGATAATTTACTAATAAAATATAACTAATTAATATAATAGATTCCGAACTTCTCCATCTTCCTCAAAAGCTTTAATGGCTTCTGAAACCTTCATTGCCCTCGCATATCGCCTCGAAATCAAAGCAAAAGTGTCTTTACTGAGGAGGCCTTTGTTCTTCATGCCATTCACCAGTTCCCAAATTATCTTGAACCGTTTGATCTTACCCAGAGCTTCAATTAGAGCATTGTATAGGTCTCTTGTAATCCTTAAACCCTTATAGAATGAAACGGAATATCAAATCGTTCAATAATTAAAGCATTCATTTAGTCTTCTTCACTAGCTCCAATTTCCCCAATCAGGAATCCCTTCATTTAGTCTTCGATCCAAACCCCAATCCCAAATTTACAGGGTCCTTCAAATTTCTGGATATGTTTGTTCTTCTCATAATAGCTCAAGTCTATGGTTTCAATGATTAATCTTTAGTGTGTAAGCATGACTATTGATCAACACATTGTCGTTTCTTTTTTATTGTAGTCCAACCGAGAGGAATGAATGGCATGTAAAGGTGAGCATAGTTACTCGAATTTGGCATATAAAATTATATGTCAAATCTAACTATCTGGTTAACTATGCTGACCTTTACATGCCATTAATTCCACATGCCACTTGAATTGAAACTTCTCCAAACCCACCTGTGTACTTCTAAAGCCCAAGGCAAAGTACCAGATCAATAGATGTTTTTAAATTCACATCGATGAAGAAGTAATATAATGCAACCGGGCAATACAAACACCATATTTGTTACATCCCATATCTCAATTTACTGATTTACTAGTCATTTGGATGGTAAACAATAATTATTTTCACTTTTTACTTTATTTCAATACTTTTAGTGGCCCAAAAAAATTAACTTTTTATTCGGGTCAGTTTTTGAGAAAATTTTCTTAATGAAAGTCGTAGAGGACATTAAACCGAGTCTATGGACATGTGGTATGCTTAAATTGAAGTCCGTATGCGAAAGTTATAACTGAAAAACTAAAGTTACTGTTCATGGTAATTTGATTTTAAAAGGGAAAGTTACTGTGGTAGGTTTCCATTTCCAGAAACCAACCCTAGTAAATCTTTCTCTCTCTCTCTCTCTCTCTCTCTCTCTCTCCGATAGTTCACTGTTTTCCGTCGTTTCTTCACCGTCCGACCACTTGACGGCACGCCACTGGAGTTGATATGACCGCCTACTTCTCCCTCTCAAGCCTATAGGGGTGGTTCACGGTGATTTGGCCAGAGAAGAGAGATTGAAGTCAAAAACCTCCACTGTAGCAGTTTGACATTTCTGGTGATTTCTCCCTATTTTGGCCACCATCTTTGATGATTCCGGTCATTCTGGAAAGTCCATCCTCCATTGATGAATCCCTCCAAGTTTCATAACCCAATTTGAGGTGTGGAAAGAGAATTGACGATTTGAATATTTCACTGTTCATATTGGTGTTTTTGCGGTTTTGCTTCAATTCCGGCCAACCAAGGTATTTTCTGGCATTGTCGTAGTTGAGAAAGATGTTAGGAATGTTGAAGTGATCTTGCTGGTGAAATTTGGTGATCTGGTTTGTGGTTGGCCTGCTGCTCGTGGGCCCTACGCGCCTCCACTAAGGGCAGCGCGTAGGGTAGGATTTGGGTTTCTGTTTTTCGCTAGTTAAATTATTTGTGAGTTGTAGAACTTGTAACTATGAATTTTGTAGAAATTGGAGAAGTTTAATATCGATTTTGATTTTCTCTGAAAGGTGGAGCTTTGATTATTGGTGAGAATCCGACCGTCGAATTTCTCTCGGTTCTGCCCTAAAACCTTTAAATTAACGAATTGGTGTTAGTAGTGAAGTTTGGGTTGAATCCGAGAAGTAATGGAGATGTTGGTTTACGTGGGGTTTTCGGGTTTTGTTTTAGAATCGTATTCTTTTGTCGAATTATTGTTTACGAAATATAATTGTGTACATGACGAGGTACCGACCCATTGCTCGACAAGGATCCTTACGCTTGGGTGCCACGTTAGCCGTATACTGTGAGTGGACCTTTGATTTAAACGATGCATGCAAAGATTTTTCCGACTTATTGATTTATTCATTTATCGTTTCAATTATTGAGCATCTATTTTAGTCTCGGATTATGACTTGATTTCAGAATTGAATTGGTTTATTGATTGGTTTTCCATCATGATTTTCGTATATGAGTTGCAGATGATCGGATTTGGATTTATGATTTATGATGATTTTCGACGAGTTATTTTCCAATATGATTTCCGGAATTAAACATTATATTTTTATTCATCGATTGTGAGATTTCTGCAAGATTTTTGAAAATGGGATTTTCGATGGAATTTTATCTATCTATTATTTTCTCGCTTATTTGTTGCTGGATTTGAGAATAGCATTTTGGCGTGTGTGACATGTCGTTGATTTTATTTGGTTATCATGAGATTTTGCGAGTACGGTTGGGAATCATACTCGTGCCTTGTTACGAGATTTTGGGGAAGCTTTACTTGTTTTCGGTTTTCTATTATATTTCTTCACCATATCTGGGTCGATTTATTTATTCTTCTCCTCACATGAGTGTAGTCAAACATATTAGTACTCCTCCCTACTTACTATGTGTTTGTGAGTGAGTTGAGCATAGAGCTTGGGAGGCTACGACTCGAGCCTCGGAGGTTTCCCTTCATTGCATGGTGATATTTTCTTCCCCATATCCTTCTGTTACTTGACTAGTGGGACTAGTCCGATCTTGTTAACCAGCGGGGCTAGTCTTATATTCTTGAGTATCGGAGTTTCAGCCTTTTTACTTGGTTATTTGTGACTAGCGGGGCTAGTCGGTTTTCTTGAACTTAACATCATTCGGTTTATTTTGCTTAATTGTTGCATGCATCGGGTTTCTAAAGGAATAAATGTGGGAAAGTATAAAATCCCTCTTCTTTAAAATTATTTATTTTTGTCAACTCACGCTAACATTTGTATCTAATTTTCCCTGGGCCATTCGATTTCAAATGCCCAATTTGCAGAGTAGCGGTTTGGCATAGTATGATTCGGGGCATAGCATCACCCGCTGTTGTATTTTATATTGTAGGTTACTTATTGAACCTACTTGTATCATGAATTCTTTGCCTCTTTTAGATTGCTCTGATAACCTGTGGGAAAATTGTTTTAAAGTCTGGGAATTGCATTTGTGTATTTGGAACATACTGTGTTCCGGATTTCAGTTGCTTATTGTGGAGTTGTTGTGATCTGGGGAGCAGGGTGGCTCCAGGAGGTTAAGGATGGTTTATTAGAAATGTGAATGTGTTTCTACAAATTTTGGGTAGTCCATTTTTAGGGGTGACTTTGCTGAAATTTCGGTAGACTTATTCAGAAGGTGGGCCCCACAGAGCCACCTCAGATTTTAGGGTGGAGTTCAGGGCAGGTCCTGTCAATATTAATAATCAAAGGGGGTTTCTAATAATACTCAAACATCCAATAAACTCAATAGCATTAAGGGAAAGTAACTTCAGCAGTCAAAAATAGAAGACAAATGAAATAAAGTCGTAATATCCATCTTTTAAACCAAAACTTAATGACTTGAGCATAGTTCTAAGCAGTAACAGAGGGATTTGTAGCTCCAGACAGCCTGGACCTTTTCTTGGCCACGCCCTCACTCCGTCGTTCTCTTGAGGCGAGGAGTTTCTGGTCGGACTTCGCTTTCACAACCCTCTTCTTCTTGTCTGCAATAGATATTCTCCTTTTCGATATTCTCTTTTTTTGTTTAATAAATTATTTTTGCAAAAAAAAGAAGAAAAAAAACACCCTCGTTACATTTGGCTTGGTAGTATCAGTGTGTAAGAGCATCTTTAGCATTGCTAGTCATTTTTGAGTCAAATTTTAGTCAAAGTATCTAAAAAATCATTTTGGCTAGCCACTTTAGAAATACGTTTGCATCAGTGCTCTCTATTTTAGCTACTTTTGAATTTTTATTATTTAAAAAAAAAAGATTAAATAGTTTAAAAGTATTTATAAATTACAAAAAAGGATTAAAGACTTATTACTCCTTATAATTTGCCCCGTAAAACAGTTCAGTCCAAAATTTTAAAATTAAACAGGTTAGTTCTTATTCTCTCTAATTCTCACACAATAAATCTAAAATGACTATTTTACCCCTCATTTCCTTTTTTTCAAAAAATCTCTCTCTCTCTCTCTCTCTCTCTCTCTCTCAGCTCTCTTGCCACCGCCTCTGTAAAAACGAGCATCTCCGCTTGTCTCACAAAGACTCAGGCAACAAAGCTGTGGATTTTGCAGAGGTTGTCCGACCCTACAACGTGATCTGGAAGTGGACCCGAGAACCCACCGACTGAAGAAACTAGAGGTGGCAAACAAGCCGCAAGGTACGGGCCCGACAGGCTTAAAAGAGGCCTGACACGGCCCAAGCCCGCTAGTGGCCCGATACGACCAGAGCACGTTAGAATAACGGGTCGGGTTGGGCCTAGGAATATTGGCCCATTAGCCCGACTCACCCGAGCCCGTAATGGGCCCGGAACGGCCCGAGCATGACATATTGTGGGATGGCCCGTTACAGATACAAAATTTTATTTTATTTTTAAAAAACCACAATGATGAGATTTAAATATTAGACCTCTTTATTTAAAATCTCATGACAATTCCACCAATGCTATTTTTTTATGTTGTCAAAATAGTGAAATAAAACATTATATCCTTGTTTTGACATAAAATGTTTTTTCTAAATATTCATTATATGTTTATTAATAAAGACTAATCTCATAATAATACAACTATAGAATGAAGGAACGAATAATATGATACTAAATCTTCATTATATTAATAAAGATTAATCTCACAATAATATACTAAAAGCAATATATTTTTAGTTATTTTTTCTTTCTTTCTTTCTTTCTTTCTTTCTTTCTTTCTTGTAGTGGAATATAAAAAATTATTAGAAAACTAATCTTAAAAAGCTAAGATTAAGAAAAACATTGTAGAACTTAATTTATTTTAATTTTCTAAATAGTTAAATAAAATTAATTTTTATTTATTCAAATTAAGATTTTAAAATCGTGCTTTATAGTAGGTAGGTGTTTGGCTTTAGTTTTGTTGGGCTGGTCAACAGTCTCTTTTCTTTGGAATGTGATTGCGCAAGCGTGCCAGCACTGTAGGGTGCAGTCTTCAGAGGTGTCCTTTGACCTGACTTCTGATCGAGCGACTGAGGACGAGGAGAGCACCAACTTCGTCACCGGGTTCTTCTCTATGCCTCGTGAGTGAGGACTTTTGCTTCGTCTCTTCACGACACCGAATCGATACTCAACGTTGTAGATTGAGCAGAGCAATCACTGGGAAGTAGGAGGGAAGCAGGGGTTTTTTCTAAAGCGTGACTTTAGCTTCGCTGGTTCGCGAGGGCGTTACCCTTGCTTCGCTGGTTTTGTTGGTGTTGGTGTTGTGGCACTGGCAGTCGGCTCCTGGGAAGACTGGGACTGGAGTACGCTCAACGGTTTGGTGGCACTGACAGTTGGCCCCTGGGGAGACTGGGACTTGAGTGCTGTCACCGATGCTAGAGAGATAGGTTGTAAGGGCGCGACCTGAGCTTATTTGCTGATTGGACGGAAAGAGAGATAGGTTGCTCCGGAGAGACTTTAATAATCTGTAGAGATTAGTTGATTAATTGGTTGTCCTTGTTTCTTCGTTCTAGCCTCGGATATAGGCTACTCTGTGAATTCTCGATCCCTACAAAGGTGAAGAATATTCTATTCTGGACCAAAGGTATCAGACCAGTAAAAGCATTACCTTGGGAATCTTGGCAGATACCACAGAAATTGTTAATTATCTGTTGATCTGGATATGATTAAAATAAGAGTAAAGTTGATCCCTCATTGGATGCGAGCCGTTGGGATATGGTATTTAAACCTATCCTCGCGAGCGTTCTATAATGGTGGCGCACTCATATAGTCATGATGTTATATTCCTGTTTTTCTGCAAAGCTAACTATATCCCTTAGCACGCCTAGCATTTCCCTTCCACCGCGAGACAAACCTTCGCTGTATTCTTAGAATCCACGTGGGCATAGAATCTCATTAATTACTCGAGGTGGCCCTCTAGAGCATGGGCTTTGTTTGGGGCTTCGTACAGTATTTGCCATGGGCTCATCGTTTTGGGTCGTACCTTACTCATCCATGGGTCAAAGCCAAAAGTACTTTTGGGCTTAAATAGTAGGCACGAGCATGGCCCGTTTATTGACCGGGAACAAGCACGGCCCGACATGATATGGGCTCGGGCCATGGGCCGGACCGGGCTTAATGTTTAAGTAAATGGGTCGGTACGAGCCCAGCACGAGAATAAATGGGCCGACCCAAGCAAGGCACGAAGCACGACTAGGCCCGCTTAAAATGGAATGGGCCGGATCGGGCCGGGCCGGCCCGTTTGCCACCTCTAGAAGAAACCCACACCTACAGTACCCACCGAAGCCTCACAAGTTCTACCTATTTACGACGCTTGGCGCTGGGTCCTTCTCTAGCTCTAGCTCCGGCACCTGGACCCGGCGGTGATGAAGTTCCTTTTCAGGTCGAGGAGGAGAAGAAAGCAACTCCGGTTGTTAAGGCAGCTGCTAAGCCCAGAAGAGGTATGTTCTAATTTCTTCACTATCTAATCATTTTCATTTAGTTTCCATTAATTGCTTGAATTGTATATCCGGTTGATTGTGTACTCTCTCTTTCTCTTTCTCCCTCGTTTTTACAGATATCTCGTTTTTACAGAGAGAGAGAGAGAGAGAGAGACAGAGACAGAGAGAGAAGCAGAAGAGGTAGAGTAGGGTGAGAGATTGGGGGTTTGAGTCGTGGGCTGGGAGTGGAGCTTGGTGGAGGTGGGTTGGTTGGAAATGGGATCGGAGCTGGGTTGGTCAAAGCTGGAATTGGAGTTGGAGCAGGGAGCTACAGAAGTTGCCGGAGCATTTGAGGGTCTTGTCGTGGAGGCCATGGCGGAGAATCCCGAATCCCCAGACAAGAGACAGAAGCAAAAAAAAAAAAGTTATTTTTTTTTTAAAAGTGAGGGGTGTAATAGTCATTTTGGACCTGTTATGTGAGAATTCGAGAGAATAAGGACTAAATTGTTTAATTCAAGAGGTGAGGGATTGAACTGTTATCGGGAGCAAAGTACAGGGAGTAACAAGTATTTAATCCTACAAAAAATAACTCGAAATGAATGTTTTAAATTATAGAGAGCCTTATCTCGCTCTCTATATTTAGGAGCGAAATAGCTAAATGTTATAATGCAGAACTACGTAGGAGTCTGGTTCAGCTGCTAAGAGCATGTTTAGCAATGCTAGCCATTTTTTAGTCAAATTTTAGCTAGCTACTTTAGAATTACGTCTGCATCAATGCTCTCTATTTTAGCTAGTTTTGAATTTATATTATTTTTTAAATGAAGATTAAATAGTTTAAATATATTTATAAATTACATAAATAACTTAAACAGAATGTTTTAAATTATAGAGAGCCTCATCCTCCTCTCTATATTTAGGAGCGAGATAGCTAAAAGTTATAATAGAGAGCCACTTAGGAGTCTGGTGCAGCTGCTAAAATAGATAAAAAACTAAACATGCTCTCCAAAATAACTAAGGAGCCAAAATAGAGTCTGCTAAAGATGCTCTAAAATAGATAAAAAGCTAAACATGTTCGCCAAAATAACTAAAGGAGCTAAAATAGAGAGTCTGCTAAATATGCTCTTATGAGGTCAAATTTGGATTGTGAAACAACAGCGAAACTTAGATCAGATGTAATGTCTTTTAGTCATTTGTGTGTGTGATGAGGTCAAATTTGACTTGTGAAAGAACCGTAGAAGTTTGATTTAATGCCTTTAAATTATTTGTGCTATTTGTATGTTCAACAGAGCGCCACTCTCTTCTTAGCGTACTCGTTGTTGGTTTAGATTTTAGAAGTAAACAATCCAACTCCCAACATCTTTTTTTTTTGTTTAGCTAAAGTTTGGAATTTTTTTTTTTAAAGAAGTCATTCAATGCAGCATCACCCTTTTCAAGTTATGCGCATACAAATCCAACCTCAAATTATACTAGAGAGGATTGAGCCTTCTCAATAGGCGTGGTAGATGAGCCTTCCATATGCCCGTCTTCTTCCACCATATCATGACAAGATTTATGAAGCGCCGAGGAAGACTGAGACTAAGACATGATTTCTACATGCCTTTCCTCAATCTTTGAAGTAGTCATGATTGGCTCTGATGAGTTGACAACAATAGTATCATTACAATTCCCAACCCATAACTCTCCAACTCTAAACTTCTTTCCATCACTCTTGAACACAATTGTTGGAAACACCCAACCTTCTTCAACAAAGCCAACCTGCCATATATTAAGCCCGCCCATAGAAAAGCTTCAATTAAGGCCTTCAAGCACCATAATTAGTAACTCGTCAAGAAATAAAAGATGTGATGTGGACTCATGAGCACAGTCTAAACCATTTTTACGACTACGGGAAATTGAGTTTGACAGAAATTTTGGCAAAATCATCTGTTTGATGCATTTGTCAACTCTCTATCGAGTGTGCTAGAAATTGGATCTCCCCTGCAAGGTGAAAGACGGTGATTATACTTAAGCGGACAGACAAAAACTTGACATCACTTGTTATAAATTATACACATTCTGAAAAGTAACAGACAGCAACCTTCTTGTAAAAGGGGCAGAAATACATTTAATCAAGTGACTTGTTGAGACATCCTTCTTCTTCTTGAATAGAGTTCTAATGAACCGAGAGAAAAAACACTGACACTGAAATGAACCATATCGAGCACAGGTCTCACTCTACAAGTTCAGTTCGATGAGCTCCTATCGGACCTGTGAAAGTCTCGTTTTTGACTAAACTGTATTTATGGGTCTCGGTAATTAAAGAGATTATATCAAATAGGGCAATTCATAATGTACAGACAGAATAGATATTCATGGATAGACAGACATTCCATTGATTCTTAGTTTTGGGGTTGAAAAAGCTCGTCGATCCAAATGAATCATTCTTCTGGTCTCTATTTGCCCCCCGCCCCGAAACTGACCCGCAGCACAGCGCCCGCAGGGCTGCCGTCCGATGGGTACACGAAAATCAAGTCCAAGCAAGGCGTGAGCGGAAAGGCAACGGGAAGTACATGAGACAATATGCGATCAGGATATCTAGGCCTGGCAACGGGCGGGTATAGTGCGGGTACGGGTCGGGTTTTTAACGGGCCGGGTTTTTAACGGGCCAACCCGGTAAAAACCCGTTAAGTTAACGGGTTTCGCGGGCTAAACCCGACGGGTTTGCGGGTTTTCCGTCGGAACCCGTTAAGAACCCGTTAACAATTTTTTTTTTTTAATTAAAATTTTTTTTATTTAAAATTTTTTTTTAATTTTTTTTTAAAAAAAATCCGTTAAGACTTATGTAATTTTTGATTCATTTTTTGATCAACTATTAGAGAAATATATTCAGATCAATTAATATATACATATGTTGGTTGAGCTAAGCTAGTATATATAATTAAATATTTCAATAGGTTCGAAATACATTTTTAATGTACTAAATAAAATACGTCTAAGTCATCTTAATTGCGGCTTTCTCCTTCTCCAGATCTATCTTGCAATGTCAAATCAAATACGTCTTCAGTAAGATCCTCCAATTCAGCGCGTTCTTTTTCTAAAATATAAACAAACAAAAAAGAAAAATATTAGAATAACATAAAGACATATAACTAATAATACAAGCAGAAAACCGTGTAGCACCATAGTGTGTGCATTCACAACTAGCTA
>LYNE01000348.1:101595-129981 GCA_001662545.1 Rosa x damascena | reverse complement strand
ATATATATATAACAGAACTAACTGTGGGAAGAAAAGAATAAGAATTAAGTATATAAAAAGGTCTAACTCATAGATAGAAAATCAAATAGGCTCCAAAATCGGGTACGAGATATCACACCAAGTTGATTCCCTGCGAAGACCATGTGTGAAGGTTACATTTCTAAAAGAGAGGAAAGTCTTGCACAAAGACATAGATTTCATACTGTTTTCCTTTTATACAAGTAACAGATGTATTAAAGTTAGAACTAAACAATAACTTTTGCCTAATTGTACCCAAAAATAGTTCTTGTGTCCTATAAGTTAGGAAAGCATGTAAATTATATGAAAGGAGATGAATAACTGCAGAGCCTAATCTATGCCTACTAAAACTGGTAAAGTTAAGGTCCAGATTGGAAATTCCACAATCGTTTAGACAAACAAATATCTGCTTTAATACAAAACTTGCCCATTTAGATCCTGGATTAGTCTTTAAGATTAATGTATCATCAGGTGAAAGAAACATACCAATACCAGTCTGTTGATTGTGTTTCCCTATCAAGGCCAACAAAACAGAAGAAACATGTTACAAAACAGAAGAACAATTATCCAAACTCAAAAACCCAAAACCCAAATCAGTTTTAATTGAAAGAAGAAGAGTTCTAGTCAAACAACATGGAAAACAAAACCGCAACACATAAATCCATTTCAATCGAAGGAAAACCACAACACTAAACTGAAGACAAAACCCCAATATAGCTATATCCATTTCAATCCCCCCATCCCCAAATAGAAGAAAAACCTAATCGAAATCAAACCCTAAAATCAAAATTTTGGATAATAAGCAAACCCAAAATCTGCAGATAAAACCCTAAAATCTATCGAAGATTGAACCCAGTCGAAAACCTAAACTAAAAAACAATTGAAACCCTAAATTGTTTACCAATATCCGAATCGAAAATAGCTCTACTTGTTGCTGGAGAGCTCCATTAATCCAGATGCAAAAGATGAAGTAGAGACTAAGAAGAAGAAGGAGAGACAAAGAAAAAGAATCCAGAGAGTGAGAAGATGAAGGAGAGAGTGAGAATCGAGATCTGAGAGAGTTGAGAGAGAAGAAGAGAGGCTGGTGTTTGAGTGTTTTGTTTTCGCAGGTTCTAACTAGGTCGAGCTGAGAGAGTTGAAGGATGAAAATGGCTTTAATTAGGTGTCGAGGTCTATCTCTATATCAAAAAGCACAAGTCAAAATAACTTGAAAAATTTTAAAACAAGCTTCACACTTAGACAACATTTAAATGTTGTCTAAATGTTGCAACATTTTTCAGTCAACTAGGGCTTGGCTATTTGAGAGGGAAAAGTACTTAATCAATTTTTGGATATCCCTCCAAATTTGAGATAGGAAATCACCATCTTCTACAACGACAAAAATGTGTTGTCTGAATGCTCACCATTTTTCCAAATTAAACCAATATGGTTTTAGTCTATATTCAGACAACAGAAAAAAAAAATTATGTCTTCTGAAAAACTCAGATGACATAAAACAATACTTATGTCGTCTGAAGTGTGTCGTTTGAAGGCCTTTTTGGCATAGTGTCTCTTCCTCCCTTCTGCCTCCTAAACCGAACAGCAGTAGCTGAGTATATAACCAAAACTATCACGTCTCCATCTATCTGCACCAACTTTAGCTCTTACACAGTTTTAACTTTACCATCAAGATCAGCCTTCATCAAAACTCGGTAAGCCTTGAGTCTCTATTTCATTAAACCTGATAAAAGGTTTTCTATTTTGCAATTTCTCTGATCTTATTCCGCCTCTCAAAATTAATTCAACTTAGATTGGATTTTTGTGATTTGTGTTAAAAATTAATCGATTTTTGAATTTCAGGATATTTACGAAGAGACTGTAGCAAAGAGACTTTGTTTTTCAAATTTCAGGTCTTTTTTTCTTTTTTGACTTTGTCAAGGGGAACCCAAAGGCTTCCTAGACCCAAGATAAACCCCTTCGGCACATGTGAAATGCTCCAACTGTGCATTGCAGCACTTCGAATTTCAAATCTTACTTTCTCCTTATTGTTTTGAATTTTGTCTTTTTTAATTATGATGGATTTTAATTCTGGGTGAAATCATTGAGGTAAATCAATCAGTGTATTGGTAGAAAAGTTCAAATGGATTGATTCTAATGAAAAAAAGTATCAGTCTTTGTAAATCAAGATGGAGATATTCCAATTGGACAGACAGTGATGCAAATTTGCACTTCGGAGGTGTTGGGTCTGACAAGATGACACTAATACTATTGCTTCATGAGATTTATATTATGGTTTTCGATATAATCAATAACAAAGAATTTTATATGAACTTCAATCTTGGCTAGGGACGTAAAGCTTGTAATTTATGTTTCACTTCTTCGACACTAATCAGAAGGGTTTGGTTTGCAGTTGTTAGGCAATTAAAGCAAGCTTTGGGATTGGATTGTCTTCTCTATACTCCCGATGCTGATTTTTCATTCTTTGCCAACCCAGCATTTACTTTTCCAAAAGATTACTACATTGAAGGAGAAGGTTTACTGCTGCATCAAGAAAAGATGCCCTTCATTATTGTATTATTGTTTATCATTTGATTATATAAATGGGGATAAAACTCATAAAAGATGGAAAAAAAATGAGCAAATGAAGCATACAACCAAGAGTGATACTTGGATGAGAAATAAGAAACTACGAACTAACCATTTGACAACCCCCATTTGAAAGTGCAATAATCTCTAGTCAAGGCTATCGAAACCATTGCACTGCCACGGTTTCGTGATTTTTGAAACACATTATGACAGAACCAAGCTCCTATGTGTATTTAGGTAGCCATTGCAATAGAAGGATGCAAATTGAACACTTTTCTCAAATTAAACAACCATTCTGCTAAGTGCAAAGCCACAAGTTAAGGTTAAACAATCATTGTCCAAGTCTCCAACTGAGTGACTAACCAGTAACCAACTCTCCCAGTCTAATTGTCAAAACAAATTAAAAATAAAGAAAACAAACTAAACTGAAATACTGAACTGATTGAAACAAATTAAAGTAAAACAACTCCAAGATCAAATCATCAAACACTTCATCAAAGGTCACAACTTCCAAGCAGCTGCTCTTCATTTTTTTTCTTACACAAGCCATGAAGCAAAATAGGCAAAGTCACACATTGATTACTGATTTACAGTACATTCTCCTCTATCTCTATTATGAGAGCCTCGAGAGCGGGGACTCGTGTTGAGGTCAGGAATGAAATCCCTCGCGGGGGCAGGAGGGGGGTCTGTACTAAAACCTAGACCAACGGAAAGCATGGAACTTTAAGTGTACAATACGGAAAGTTTCAAAGTTCAAACCACATTCACAGTTAATAAATTAACTAATTAAGTATCTTTAGATTTTTTTAATGCCACTTTATTGATTTTATCAGCTTTTGAGGTTCCACCTGCACTTGTCTTTGAAGGAGTTGCAACCACACTTTTCTTGGAGACTTTTGCAGACTTTGAGATTCCAGCTGCAGTTGCTGGAACATCTTCAGTTTCAACCACCACTTGTTTTCCCTTGTCTTGTACATGATCTACAAAAAACAATGAGACATTTAAATTATGGTTAGAACGTCAGCCATCAAATTAACAAGTGAAATAATGGTAAATTGATAGGAGCATAAAATGCGACGTTTATAATGTTTAAACCCTATATTTTGCTAAGTTATTTCCTTTAACTTGTTCAGTTTAACTTAGTTAGTATTTTTACAGGTAAAATGGAGTCTCAAAGTTCAAAAATGACTAAGGAACGCATAAGTGCGGCACAAATGAAGAAAAATGAAGAAATGGAAGTTCTCCCAGTTTGACAAGGAAAATGAATCCCAGTTGGAGTAGGAGTCTGAAGCTAACATGGACTAGGAGTTCTACTTGAACAAGGAAACCCAATTCTACTCAAATAAAGAAACTTAGTGTGACAAGGAATCCCTATTGGATAAGGATTACTCAAGAAGGTTCCGAAAGAGTGTAGAAGCATCTCGGGAAAGAAGTTTGTATTCAACTAGGAAACCTGATTACATATGGATTTCTACTTGCACTAGGAGACCTGTGGAAACTAGGAGAAGCCAAGGAATGTCCTTGAAGTATCTAGAAGTCTCTTGAATCATCACATGCCGTGCACACAAGAAAGAATACATGTTGGATTCGGTTTTGAAAGAAAAATGGAGTTGGAATTCGAAATGGAAAAGGATTGAGAATTGCCGTGACATTCTTGAAGCTTCTAGGGAGTTCTTGACGTCTAGACTTCAACAAAGGAAAAGAGGACACGGATTGGGATGTGTGACGCTACTTTGATGATGTGGAATTATTTTATTGGTCAAGGGATGTGTCAACCAATCAGAAAATTAGAAGTAACTTTGCCAATCAAGACTAACTTTGAGAATCAAGTAGGAACGAATTGGGAGAGGCTTTGGGACATCTCCCTATATATACTTTATGTATTTGACTTCCCAAGGTTACAATCTTTCTCCACAATTTCGGTTCTCACTTGTGTGCTCTTGAGTTTTCAAGTTTTTCACATCTTCAAGTTCCTAGCCCTGCCATCCTCCATCCTTGCCGTGGATTCCACCTTGCGCCACCACCTTGGAGCTGCTTTGGATCTTTGGGATGTGACTAAGGGTTGTTCATACCACCTTCCATATGTTTTCTTCACTGTTTAGTGTTCTTTTAGATAGAATTTCTGCTTTTGATTTCTTTTGTGTAAAACCGAAACCATGAGTGTACAATCTGATTTTTGGATTCAGTTTTGATGTTCTTTTCAATGCTTAATGGGTTTATGTGTTCTTGATTCTTCTTAGTTGCCAAATTCATGGAATGATGATCTGATTTTGTTTGATTGAAATCTTTTATGTGTTCTTGTTCTTTGGTTAGAAACTTAGAATGATTGCATATAATTGGAGCTAGTAATTAGGTTTATACTTTGTAACCCTAATTCAATTGAGTAGTAAAGGCGTAGGACATAAGTCAAAATCAGATTATGTATACTTTGAATTGACTTGCTTTGAGTACTTGGATTTGCATATTTATTAACCAAACTTTCACATGAACTTAATGATTCGAAAACATGAGATTACAAATTACTTTGATTGTGTGATACTTGCTTTTGAAATATATTGTTTGAGTACTTTGCTTGATCAATTGTGTAAAGGAAAGTAAAATAAGGGACATTGGTTGCTTTGATCTTTGTTTCTTGGTTGATAACGTTCCATGGTAACTAATAAGATAAAAAGATTGCATGAATGAATTGATCTTGAATGGTTCTTGATAAATTATTTTCGAAAAGTTCTTCTTTTACCACCTATGTATATAAAGCATTTTCATTCTTTATTATTTTCTGAAAATTTATATTTTGCTCTTCAAAACCCCCTTGTTCTTGCGTTTTCTTGTTCTTGTAAATATATAAATCAGTTTTACGTTTTCAGGATGCATGTAAACAGTAAATAATACTTTAGATAATCTGAAAATAATATAAATAATTCAAAAATATTTTTCTTTGAATTAATTTTTGCCGAAACATGTGGTTGGTGTTTTGTAGGAATTGTTTTGGTGCTTTTTAGGAGTTTGTTATGTGTTTTTTAGGAATTGTGTTTTTTAGGGATTCTTGTTGGTGTTTTTTAGAGATTTTGTTTCCTACTTATTTTAGGTTTCCTAATTAGTGTAGAAGTAGTAATCCTTGTTGTATATGGATTCCTAATGTGACTATGACTTGTAAATTGTATATAAGTAGGATTAGGATTTCCAAAACCCATTCTATGTTGTATTTCTCTCTAAATGTCGAATTGTGTGACTATATATACTTGTATATTTCGTTGCTTTCATGTTTGTCTCTCTTATTTTCGTGTGAAATATATATCTTTCTCTCTAGTTCTTTGTTGTTCAGAATTTTATGCATGTTTGTGCTTGTGATTTTCGTGTGAACTTGTACATGGTTTCTAATAGTTTTGTGTGATGTATATTCTCTGCTTCCTTGATTTCGTTAGTTGCATGTTGTACCCTCAATCCTCGGTTTGAACGATCCCTGCTTATTCTATACTAACAATGTTTCTTTTCAGGGTTTAAATTGGCACTTGTTCCGATTGTATCATAAATGAGGGGGGGGGGAACAAAGATTCATAAAAAATAAGTAGTTGTACCTCTTTCCATTTTCTCATAAAATTCAAGCTCTTCTATTGTTGGATTGATCATCTTTCTTTTTTATCCAATTTTGCAAACAAATTAATGCCTTCACACTTTTAGGAGTTAAAGAACTCCTAAAAAGAGTCAATGACTCTCCCACCAGTACTAAAGTAAGACTCAGATGCAACTGTGCTGACTTGGATTGCAAGTACTTCCCTTGCAACAGCAGCAAGGTTTGGATATGCAGCCATTTATCTTCCACCATGTAAGCAGCTTCCACTCTTCATCTTCTTTGGGCTTCTCCATTGGATCAAGGAGGTATCTATCCACTTCACTCTCAGCAACAACTTCTTTAGATTCTGCTAGGGCTCTCTGCCACGCTTTTAACATCTTAGCCATTTTTCCAGACATTTTCTTGTTCTTGGACTTCAAAGATGTGGTTGTTGCTTTTATGCTGCTAAAAACCACATAACCTGTTGCACTGCTACTTTTGAAGAGGCACTGTTTGATGTTGCATGCAAATCAGTTAAGGACAACAACAGCTCTTTAACTTCATTGTACTTTGCTTTCATTGTCTCAGCATCATAATTTAACATTTCAATACAAATATGACTTAGATTTTTCAACTTGAACTGGGGATCCAAGACAAAGGCTACCAACAACAACTAATTCATATCGTCAATACTTTCTAAATTTTGATCTCATCTTCACTACCATCTCAACCATTATTTTTTCAGTTTCACTTCCATCACTCATCTCAGCTGAATACATCAATCTCAACTTGTATTGTGACAATGTCATGAAAAGCCTTGTGAGTAGTGAGGTGTTTGGTTGCACTGATTCTCATTTTGACATCATAAAAGACCCTTAAGAACTTAACAAAAAATTCTTTAGTAGACTAATAGAACGCCTTTCATAATTGTCATGAACTCATGATATTATTTTTAAGTATTTATTAATTAGTCAATATTTAAATAGATGCTATAAAAATAAAATTAAAATTAAAAAGTACAAAATTGCCTAGGCTCCCACCTAGACTCCTAGGCGCTAGTCCCTAGGCTACTGATAAGCTCATAAATGTACATGATTTTATATTCATTTCTTCATGTTTTCCTAGCTAGTTTTCCATCTGAGTAATTTACTTTATTTTTATGTTTGAATTAAATACTGTTTACTCCCTATATTTATAGGGTTTCATCGTTTCAGTCCTTGACCTTCGAATTTCACCTAAAAAGTCCCTAAACTCTCAATTTCCTCCCAATTGGTCCCTGCTGTCAAAATTTTCTGTTAAAGTTGTTGAAATGTCTATTATGCCCTCATTTATTTATTTTTTAATTTTTTTTTCTCCCTCTTTTGTTTCGTTTTTTCATTTCACCTCTTGAAGGTCAGTGGATTGGAACCATCTTGATGAGGAGATGAACAGAAGGAAGCGAGAGAGCCGGAAGAAGAAGAGGTAAAAAGAAAAAAATATAAATAATAATAATAATAATAATAATAATAATAATAATAATAATAAAATGAATTTTTTTTTAAAAGTAATTTAGGGTATAATAGACTTTTTAGGAGAAGATAACAAAGTTTTTGACGGATACTTGACGGCAGGGACCAATTGGGAGGAAATTGGGAGTTCAGGGACTTTTAGGTGAAATTCGAAGGTCAGTGACAGAAACAATGAAACCCTATAAGTATAGGGAGTAAGCAATATTTAACCCTTTATGTTTTGTAGGTGTTATGGAGCAAAGTAGAAGAAAGGAAGCTAAATCAATACATATGCCTGTGCAGATGAGTCAAATTCAACATGAAACTGAGAACAGCTCAGCATGAACTAGATAGTGAACTTTATATGGTTGGAAAGCCTTTGATATCTAGTTTTCAAAACTTTTAACGGTTTGTCCATATCATTTTTCTAGAAGAAGTTATGGTCAATTTAGTACATCAAGGTCGAGTAGTCCGAGAATCTGATAGTTGGCAAAGCTGTAGCACACAATCTTTGACAGCATTTGCAGCACATATACGTCTTTGACAGCAACTGCAGCAATTAATCTTGACAAATTGAAGCTCTATGTCCACTAATCTTTGACTGCAACACACTAATCATTGGCAATATATTTCCAGCCTTAATACTGGTGGTAGGAGCTTTGTAAGAGCAGGGGCTAGAATGGACAGCAGGGCGAGATTAGAGAGGAGATTTTGAGAGAGAGACATTCAGTTTCAACGTAGGTGTGCCGCACAAGAGGAAAAAGAACGACATCCTTTCTGCCATCATCTCTTCCTCTTTCTTTCTTCTAGTTTTTGTTTTCTTCATGACTATGTCTAGCTAAATCCTTTTGTAGCTAGGGGCGATTTTAAAGCCCCAAACTTGTTCAATTCATATTGATGACAATTCAGTTTTTGGTTTTCTATATTGTCAATTGAGTGTTTGTTTCACTATGTTTACAAGATGAATCTTTATTTGTTTGTATAGGTGCGCAACTAAATGAATAAGTTATGGTTCTAATGCTAGGACTCTAGGAGTAACACTAGATTCGTATATGTCGTGCGTTCATTCCAATTGAGTAGCAAAATATTTTCTCGAATTACATGTGACTCAAACCCTGGGATTAGCAAGACTACCAACGTAATTGTGACCCTAGATTTATCAAAACCCTTTTCTTGCTTAATGATTTTGATATGTTAATTAAACTTAGTGAGCTTGTCTAGGTTGCATAATCGAAAATAGATTAAGTGGTGAGCTTGTATTCACTTAACGAGGAACTAAGAAAGGGTAATGGGTTAATTCGAGCTTGTGAGTTAATTTTGGGTAAATTCAATTGAAAATTAGGATTCCAAAACTGAGCTTTGATATGACTGAGTATGTTTATTGATAGAGAATGAGTCCTTACCTTTGTTTCTATCAATAGCTTTAAAGTTATAAAATCTGTTTCTGCTTTGTTATCTCTTCTATGTTCAGTTTTACGTGAATTTTTCATGTAACAAATCAACTTCAATTTTCCTGAAATTTTGTGTACATGTAGTTATATGTGTCTTTAGTGTCCTGTTAAATTTTCAGAAAATTATATTGAGTCTAGGTTAGTTAAATAATTTCTTTTCGTTAGCTATTCAGTAGCATAGTAGAGTAGTTTGTGACATCTGATTAGCAATTTAGGAACAATCTTCAACGGGTAATGACCCTTGCTTGATCACTATATTACCAACGATGATATTTGAGTGCAAGGTTTAAGTTGTGCATCTTTTAGACGTATCAGCCACCGCTCGACTAGTGCCTGACGATTTTTAGAACCTTGCTCCTCAACCTTTTCATCTTCATCAAAGTACCCCAAATACTTCTACTCTTCCTCCTCAGACAACGTATCAAAAGTTATCCTCAACTCTATAGTTGTGTCAAGCATTAAAAATGTCAAATTCCAACATGATGGAACATCCAACACAGGAATTTTTTGACTTTCCAGCTCCTCCTTTTCAATGCATAACTTAAAGCAGTCTAATCTGTTGGAACTGCTTCTAATATATTTCACAGCATTTCTAATTGTTGCACAGCTTCTGCCCATAATAAACAAACCAGCCCTAACAATGATATTCAAGATGTGAGCCAAACACCTCACATGCATGAACTTGCCACCAAACATTGGGGGGTTCTTCCATCCTGCCACTTTCCTTTTTAGATAATCTATTGCCACCTTATTTGCACTAGCATTATCAACAGACACAGTCAAAACCTTATCTATCTTCCACTGCACCAAACAATTTTCTAAAATCTTTCCTATTGTTGTCCCTTTGTGATTGGGGATTACACAACAATTCAGGATTCTCTTGTGCAAATTTCCAACCATAATCTATGAAGTGTGCTGTTAACACCATGTAGTTGATGTTCTGTATAGATGTCCACGTATATGTAGTTAAGCACACTTTGTGGCTACTTAAATGCATCCTAAGCTCCTCTTTCTTCCTCTCATACATCTCCAAGAAACATCTTACTATTTTTCTCCTAGAAGGCACCTCAAATGGAGAAACAGGTACCTTGCAGAACCACCTAAACCCTTCATTCTCAATTTGGTTAAATGATAGTTCATCTATAATTAACTATCATTTCATAAGCAGCTTGGACACAAGCTAGCTTCTTGTGTCCAGCCTTTGTTAACATTTAAGGTACTGGTTCAGTTTGTCCTTCATTAATTAACACTTGATGTGTGTCTTCTAAATTCTCCCTACTAGGATACTTCTTACAAACCTTTTCTACATGTCAACACAAAGTACTGGTACCATTAAAAGAAGAATCAGCACCAAGGTCAATGCCACAATACTTGCATTTTGCGCGTTTCTGAAATCCAACTTGCTCTTTGATCCCATCTTTCTCTTTGAATAGTGAACTGTCGTACTTATCATAATACTCCCACACCCAACTTTGGGATAGCCTTCTTAGTTTGCCTTTCTCTTTTTCAGCTTACCCTGGGATGCTTGAGTTGGTGCACCTTCTTCTTGACCTTCTATTGCAACTTCTAGTTCCTTATTCTCACCTTGTTGGGAGACAGCAACAATCTCATGATTCTCACCACCTCAATCAGCTTCTGGACCTTGAGAATGAGAACTAACAAGTGATGATAGAGCTAAGTATGAGTGGCTTGAATTCGATTAGCTTGACATCGAAGAGAGAGGAGCAGCCGAGCAGGAGCTGATTACTTAACTAGTCGAATCTCCTGTTCAAAAGTCTATAAAAATTAAAAGAGTTAGTGTTTCATCAGCACAGTTTCGAGTTTCAACGAGAACAAGTCAATATTCTTAAAATTCAAGATAGCAAAAACCAATTCGCAAATATGCAAATATATAATCCATGACTTTAAATTCATCGAATCATCATAATGCAAGAGGTATCTACATCATTACTTTAAATTCACAACCTGAGTCTATGAGATGCTTCACTAATCACTAGCAAAACATATGTGCCACAACGTCTACGCACATAATTCAAGCTATGAATTTGATATCTTCATAGTCAGAAGTCATAACAGACAGCTCAAATTAAGAACTTTGCAATCAAAGATTCAAAATACCATAACAATTAAAGCACATTTATGGACCATATAAAGAAGATCTAACTACAGAAGTCTGGATGTCAAGTTGCGTACCAGGCGATTCAGAGAGTAGGTTTGGATACTAAGATGACCGGATATTTTATCAGAGAAATGGAGAGGTCCAGCCGGCCACAACCTAAAGGCTGAGTAGGAGAGGAGAGCTGAATGAGTGCATTCGATTTTATAATTATTTTTTATCACCTGTGGTCATGTTATGGGAAGAGCATAGACTCAAAAAACTGACCTATAAATAGGAAACACGTGTAACACTTTGGATTTTTCAGTCCACAAAGTCATCCAAAATCAAGGACTAGGACAGGACCGGCAAACAAGCACACTAGGCCTGACCCAGCCTGAAAACCCTCAATTTTCACAAAAAAACCGGGACCGAATCAGTGCTGTTTTTCAGATTTTCGGTCATTTATGCCGAGCCTTACTATTTATGCCTAAAAAGTTCTTGACACCAAGACTGTGCCACCTAATTCCGAGTTCTAACATGGGAGCACAGCACTATTACAAGCAAGGCTGATTGTAAGAACATTGTCCATCCAACTGAAATTAATTTCAAGCTCAGGCTAATTGTGCACCTGTGTGAGGACCGTTGAGGCCAAGCATATATCAAGCCAACTCACCTTATATAGAAAGAGTTGTTGTAAATGATAATGGCTATTCATGCAATTGGAATTGCTTGATGTGTGTGATCACTATTGATTAGCGATTGACATACTTCTAATTGGCGATTGACAGACTCATAATTGTATGAGTGATTGGTGTAACTATTAAGTTTTACTTTTTGTACACAAGATGTAGCCCTATATAAACCTCATTGTGAGATGAATAATATACACATTCTATTCTCTACATCTAAACTCTTTCTCTCTCTCTCTCTCTCTCTCTCAAATTCTTTCACTATTGTTTTACAACACGTTATCAACACAAATAGTTCTACCATTGAGATAAGATTGAGGATCGTCAACCAAATCTGTAAGATTGTGAATCGCCAACAAAAGAAGGATGATTGTTCAACTTGCTATTCTGAATCACTATCTTGCATGTGAAAGATTCATCCATTCTGCATCGAATTGAACAAGGAAAATATGACATCACAAATCATCGGAGCTGCCAATAGCCGCCAGAATTAGCCATCGCCACCTGCCTAGTAGTGCAGACCAAATGGCGCATGGATCAGTAGCTTCAAGCTCACCATCATGTCTTTCCTAACATCCAAACTTAGGAGCATGCATGCATTCTAGATGTAACGTGCGTAACCACTAAGGTATGACAATTAATTTGGTTGTTTATACCAAATGTTACATCCATGCATAATCATCGAAATTATGTCTATTATAATTCATTATGACATTTAATGGTATGTAATTTAGGGTTGAATTATGCCATTATAATTCATTATGATAGAAGTATTATGGGCTAAATTATTGCATGAATTATGATAAAATAATTATGGTCTTAATTTTCAGTTACACAAATTTGAATTATGCCATTATAATTCCTTATGCTAGAAGCATTCTAAGCTTTTATTATGCGATTATTACATAAACGTTATGCTAGAAGCATTTACCTAATTTATTACCTATACGAGATGCCAAAAGCATTAATGGGATTTGAACCCATTTCCTTAGATACATAACTACTGCATTAATTTATTTACGTTACGATTTAATAACATATATTGAATTTAGTTATGTTATAATTGTGAATATTAAATGAGGCTGAGTCAGAATCTAAAATCAAGCCCAAAAGTCACAACAACAAACCCAAGCCAGAAGCTCAGGCCCAAGCTACAAGGCCAGAATAGAAGCTCGCCACTTGTTTCCATGATAAAGGTTATGAATCTTCTCAAACTAGGCTCATCGAGTTGGATGCGATGGCTAGGTAAGGTTCAGATGAGACTGTGTACTTAAGTGAGCCTCGCTCCACCTAAACATCATCCTTCCTTACCTGGTCGTATTTAATTGGAGTTACCGAAAGGGTTGAGTAATAACTTTTCATTCCTTGGCAGACCAGTTTGAGCCCAGCAGGCCCACTCTCCCTCTTCAGGACCTAGCAGCCCAACAGGCCTCACATACTCTTTGACTAGTGCGTGAAAGCCTAGGTCACAAGCTCGCATACTAAGCCCCGTAGGTTTCACTATCAAGCCCACTCTTTCTTTGGTCCAGTATAACCAAAATAAAAGGAAAATGATTTGATATTGTAAATAGATTTACCATATCTAATATGTGTAATTAATTGCCAGAAGCATTTATTCACATAATTGTGTGATAATTAATTTATTATATTAATATCTCAATTGATTTGTGATTTCCATTTATCCAATTTGTGAGATATTATTACAATTTGCTCTATTCAATATTATTGTGTTACTTGTCTAAATTTTTTCACTAGAATATATGTGTAGAAAATGTAGGTACCTAATGAACTAGAAGTTCTAAATGAACCAGTAGTTCATACATATATCGAACTCGTAGTTTCGATAATGCCATTTAAGAAACTTGAAGTTTCCTTCATAAATTCACCAGACATGATCAAACCAGTACATTTAACATGTCTAATCTGATTTTTTATACTATGTTATAGAACCTGAAGTTCGTATTAGTTGCTTATGGACGATATTACCCAAAGCACTAAGATTATTTCTTCATTTTCTGTAAGAAATGTCAAATCTCAACAAGCTTGACTTTGGTGCGTTGGAGGTTTCCAGAAGAAACTATCTAAAGTTGCCACCAGAATCAGCATGATCTTTGCTATCACTGAAGGAATTGACCACTGGTCTCGAAGCACATGTTGTAAATGAGTATCACGCCAGTTGCTAAACTCGAGACTAACTTTATCGAAGGATCAATCCCTATGGAAACCACACTAGAGATTATGGACTTCCAAGCAACTACTAGACATACTGAGGATTAGAAACTCGAAGACATAGGTATGATTGGCCCCATGTGCCATATCTAATGAATGATGTTTCAGTCTTCAGATTTTGGTGATTTATGTTTTCAATCATTTTGGATTATGGAAATGTGGTTATGTTCGAATATATTTAATTCAATAAACTTACTTATACATGTGATCCATTGAATTAAATAAATGAATAGGCATATTCTGTGGTGAAGTTTGTTATCTGGTTAAAAGTGCTATTACGCACACCATACTCCCAGATCGGAGATATTTTTCAAACTTATTGTCTATTCATACCTCTGTGACAACCGTATTAGGCCAATCCAACTTGATAAAGGGTTATGGCAAAACCCACTGTATGTTGTCCAATGGTGCTGAATCTACCATTAATGAGGCCTTATAATCTCCACGTTCCAGAAGAACGTTATTGAGTATTAAGGATATTCGAACCAACTGTTATCACATTGAAACCACTGAGAAAAATGAGTGTAATATCTTTGCATAATCTCCAAGTATGTGGCCAGAAGCGTACACTGGAGAAATTGAAATCTGTTAGCTAGAAGCTAACTAATTCAAGCAACTATTTGCTATGGCATGACCGTTTGAGACACTCAGGTCAAAGTATGATGCACTGTGTCCTCAACTCATTGTAGGTGCATCCTCTTCTGAATAGGGGTCTTGTATATAATGACACACTATTCCATACTCCTTAAGAATATTTAATACTAGACTATCATATGCAAAGACTAGTACCTACACCACCATTTTTCTACACATAATACAAGGGAAATTTGTGGACATATCCAACCACCATGTGGACCACTTAAATATTAATGGTTTTAGTTGATGTATCAACAAAGTGATCACATATTACACTACTGTCCATAAGAAAATGCTACTTTTGCTAAACTCTCGCCCATATCATGAAATTGAGGGCTCACCACTAGGATTATCCCATAAAGTCCATAAGACTTGATAATGCTGGAGAGTTTACATCAAAGTCTTTCAATGGTTATTGCATATCCCTTGGGATTGATGTTGAACATATAGATCCCTATGTTCACACCCAAGATGGTCGCGCAGATAGAGTTTTGCTAATGTACACCAAGCTTCTAGTTGCGTGGGGTTATGAAATCTTGCATGTAGGCATGTTGGTCCCGTTGAGGCCCACTGCTACCCAACCTTACTCCGCATTACAGCTAATGACTGGGTACGAACCTGACATTTCGCACTTACGCGTATTTGGGTATGCAGTCCTCGTGCCAATTGTACCGCCATAACTTACAAAATTGGGTCCTCAACAAAGGATGGGCATACAGGTCGATTATAAGTCTCATCCATTATGTGCTCTTTAGAGCCCTTGACAGGCAATCTCTTTACCGCTAGATTTACTGAATGTCACTTTGATGAGACAATCTTCTCGCCGCTATAGGGAGATAAGAACGGCATGAATTAACATGACATGTCCTCACTATGTCTCATCTTGATCCCTAAATCGCACGGAAATAGTGAAGTGCGGACAATTCTAGATCTATAAAGTATAGAATACAATATGCCAGACACTTTCTCTGATCTAGCTAAAGTGACGAGATCATATATACCTACTGCAAATGTGCCTACAAGGATAGACGTCCTTGTAGGATGTGTCGTCCCAGATGGACGAGGTACAACCATGGCGGCTAACTAGTCATATGTCCCTGCCCAGAAGTGAGGTAGACCATTAGGTTCGAAGAATTCTTATCCCCAGAAGAGGGTAAACTCGGCACAAACGAATCCTTTTGACATCGCAATCTCAAACCGATTCATCTCATGAGATAAATCCGGATTATGGGTATGTCCTAGAAGAGACGATGTTGGGGGACACTCCAACATTTGAACCCACTCCCAAAGAATAGAGAAATCGCAGTAAATTTAGTGTGATTTGGAATCGGAATGAGATTATTATTGATGATATATTAGTATTTGCGGTGGCCACCAAAATTATAATACGCGATGATCTCGAACATTACTTTGTTGATCAATATCAACGAAGAGATGACTGGCCAAAAAGGAAATAAGCAATCCATGGCAAATCAGATTCCTTGACAAAGAGAAAGGTGTTTGGACCTGTTGTTCCTACGCCTCCCCATGTTAAACCTGTAGAATTTAAATGGGTATTTGTAGGAAGCGTAATGAGAAAAACGAGATTGTGATACACAAGCCTCATCTAATGGCGCAAAGATTTTCTCAACGCCCTGTGATTGATTACGAGGAGACGTATTCTCCAGTAATGAACGTCATAACGTTCTGCTACCTTATTAGTTTGGTAGTTTCTAAAAAAAACTGAATATGCAGCTTATGAATGTGGTCACAGCTTATCTCTATGGGGATCACGATACAGAGATATACATAAAAGTTCCTAAATGACTTAATATACCCAATGCAAATAGTTCTAGACCACCGAACACGCTCCATTAGTTTTGAGGCCTTCACTTTATAGATTGAAATAATCTAGACGGATGTGGTATAACCGTCTAAGTGAATATTTAATCGGGATGGGATATGTAAATAATAAACTATGCCCATGCGTGTTTATTAAGGAAAAAATTCCTAGTTTGGAACTGTAGCGGTCTATGTCAATGACATGAATTTGATTGATACTCCTGAAGAGATCAAGGAAATTGCAAAGCACCTAAAGTCGGAATTTGAGATGAATGGCCCTGGGAAAACAAATTATTGTCTCGACCTGGAGCTCGAGGACAGTGCAGATAAAATTTTGGTCCATCAACCAAATTACATCCAGAAGATGTTAAGATGCTTTAATGAGGATAAAAGCAAGCACACCCATTGTCATCCGAAGTCTAGAGAGAACCGTATCATTCTGCAGATGATAACGAAGAGATATTGGTGCCAGAAGTCTCATATCTAAGTGCAATAGGCGCATTATTGTACTTGGCTTAATGCCCTAGATAGGACATCTCATTCGATGTGAACTTGTTAGATAGACATAGCTCTGCACCAACACGCTGCCACTGGAATGGCATAAAAGACATTTTTCGCCACCTTAGAGGTACGGTGGACATGGGCTTCTTCTATTCCCTATGCATCAAGGAATGGACCAAACCCCCTTGATCCTCAAAATGATGATCGCCTTATTGGATATGCTGATACAGACCCACACAAGGTGCGTTTCCAAACTGGTTATATCTTTACCATTGGGAATACTGCAATTTCTTGGAGGTCTACGAAACAGACCCTTGTTGCTACCTCTTCGAATCATGCTGAGATTCTAGCCCTTCACGAAGTAGTACGTGATTGTATATGGTTGAGAGTCATCATAAAAGCATGTTCGTAGCACATATGGACTGTATTCCACCATTGATGAACTGACCATTATCTACAAGGATAATGTTGCTTACATTGAGTAGATAAACATGGGTTTCATCAAAAGATACAACACCAAACAGATTACACTAAAGTTCCCTTTCAATCAGCAACAACACGAGCATCAGAAGATTGAAGTTAAGCATATTTGATCTGAAGACAATCATGCAGACCTCTTCACCAAGTCACTACCAAAGTCTACATTCCAGAAGCATGTCCAAGGTATTGGTCTACGTAAACTATCTGAATTACCTAACATGTAATTTTCAGGGGGAGTCGAAATCAGGGGGAGTATCCTGAAGCATACCCACTTGACCATCGTGTACTCTTTTTGTCCTTTATCAAGGATTATTTTGTCCCACTGAGTTTTGTTACCTGGCAAGGTTTTGACGAGGCTCATCTTTGACATGGTCACCCCACTTACTGCATCCTGAAGATGCTTTGATTCGACATATATATGCATTTGCTCATCTTTTTCCTTCGACCACGGGTTTCTCCCACTGGGTTTACCGGGTAAGGTTTTGGTGTAGCAACTCTATCTAATGCATCCCTCTCATAGACATACTACCTACTTATGATCTCGATGAGAAGACTTCATTCATCTCTGAAGTTCTGATACGACTACTCCACACTCACGCGCATTGTGCTCTTTTTCTCCTTCGACCGAGGTTGTTTTTTTTCCCACAAGGTTTTTATTACTTGGCAAGGTTTTTGACGAGGCAACTTTGAAGCGCACAACAGAGGAAACACTATTGACATGGAATATCCAAGGAGGAGTGTTGTAAATGATAATGGCTATTCATGCAATTGGTATTGCTTGATGTGTGCGATCACTATTGATTGGGTATTGACATACTTCTAATTGGTGATTAACAGACTCGTAATTGTATAAGTGATTGGTGTAACTATTAAGTTCTACCTTTTGTACACAAGATGTAGCCCTATATAACCCTCATTGTGACATGAATAATATACACATTCTATTCTCTATGTCTAAACTCTCTCTCTCTCAAATTCTTTCACTATTGTTTTACAACAAGAGTCAATCCATACTCGTAAACATTTGTACAAAATAGCTCTAAACCCATTTGTGACTTCCGCTAAACATTGGAACCCTAGCCTAAGTAAGTAAATGACATATCTAGCTAACTAAAAGAAATTTCCAACTATGAGTAGATTAAATGATGACAAGTTATGGTATAAAAGGTTCAGACCTTGGAAATTCAGCGAATAATGGTTCTTTTATGCAGGTAAGGTGTTCCTCCTTTTTGCTCACACACAATATGGATAGATAAATGAATCGATCTATGTGGAAGTTGTAAGTTTGATAGAAAGATTTGGGGGAAGCGTCATATGTCTTGGGAATACAAATACACAGAGATAGAACTAAACATCTTCTGGGACTATCTCAGCAAAGTTACATCTCCAAATTGTTGAAGAGATTTGATATGCAAAATTGTTCTTCAGGACATGTTCCAATGTCTAAAGGTGACAAGTTAAATAAGAGTTACTGTCCTAGAAATGAACTCGAGTTAGAAGATATGAAGAATAAACCGTATTCCAGACTTGTAGGTAGCCTCATGTATGCTCAAGTTTGTACAAGGACAGACTTAGCCTATGTACTAGGCATTTTAGCAAGGTTTCAGTCCAATCCATGAGCACTGGATTGCAGGAAAGAAAGTCTTGAGATATTTACAGAAAACCAAAAATTATTGTTTGGTTTATAGAAGAGTTAATGAGCCTGAAGTAGAAGGGTACTCGGATGTAGACTTTGCAGGTCAATACTCTGATTCTGGAAAGTCAACCTCATGATATGTGTTTATGTTAGCTGGTGGTGCTATAGCCTGGAAAAGTGTCAAACAAACTCAGACAGCCACCTCAACTATGATGGCAGAATATATTGCCATTTATGAGGCAACTTGTCAAGATTTATGGCTGAAAAATTTTCTGGAACAGACTAAACTAGTTAGCTCTATAATTGATAGGCCCTTGAGAATTTATTGTGACAACTCTGTTGTAGTGTATTTTATGAAGAATAATAAGAGGCTACCAACTCTAAGCATATAGACCTAAAGTACTACAGTGTCAGAGAAAGAGTCAAACATAAGGAGCTGGAGATAGTGAAAATACATACCTTAAAACAGTTGGCAGATCCCTTCACTAAGCCTCTAACCATTGTGGCTTTTCATACTCATGCCAAGAACATTGGCATTCTACCAACTTTGGATGCAGAGACTTAGTGGGAGTATTACATTTTTGAGTGGGAGTTCTTGACATGGAAATTTTGTTTTCAAAATTCTGAGTTTATGATTTTCTTTAGTTTAATTTTGTACTTGAGAACTGATTTTGTTTTAGTTATCATTTGAATTTTATCAGCAATAAAATTTTATTAATTTGCTTTTTTGATCAGATTATTAATTACGTACTGCAGTATTTTTGTTTGCTGTTTTGATTCTTGTGATACTTACAATTTATGTATACATTCTGGAAATTGTATAACTTGAATCAAATGTTTATGTTGAGTTATTTAAAGTGTTAAATGACTGATCGATAAGGTTCTGGCACATTGAACCATAGTGAGGACCATATTTTGATGCATCAATTGATGATTCTGTATGTTAGCATCATATATATATTAAGTGATGATTTGTGTCTCATGTGGTGTAGGTACATGGTGTCTGTAATTGCAGGGTCTTTAAGTTTTCCAAACTTTATTTTTCCTGCAGTTTGTCATCATGTATTTGCATTGACTGAGATTTGATTGGATTCTTGGAGCATTTTTCATCTCTGTGCACACTTCAGGGATTACTGAAACTGATTTAGATAACATTCTTGTCATTGTGAATTGTATAAATGTTCAAGTGGGAGATTGTAAGAACAAATTTGAACATGAATATAATTCTCCTTAGGATATGACAACGTGTTATAACTTGCAGCATGAGTTTTCCGAGATGAACTATGATTCCTAGTCTTTGTATAATTGTGTTTGTGATGAGAATCACACAAACATAAGAAGAAGTCCAAATAACTTGGTAACCAAGTAAATATCATCAGATAAATATATAGTGTAGCAGTTTGAGTGGAATACATAAGCCTCTTATGGGGAGGACTCTACTTACTCTGTTCACTATATAAACAAGGTCCTTGTGACCTCTCTTGTTACGAGCATTCAAGTAATCTAGCCTCATAGATAGTTGCGAGTTATTGAGAGAATCACAGAAGCTCTTGTTATTCCAGAAATTCTTGTTCTTCAGCAATGGCCTCCTTTTCATCGCAAGCTGGTATTGGTCTTCAGCCTGCAAGACGTCCACAAATTGTTTTCTTTATGCACTTGTATCACAATTGATTTTTTTGGTTATTATTACAATACAAATTAAAGATGAGGAAAACCAGTGTGTGAAACCGGTACTACAACCATTATTTTTGCTTCCAAGTTTGGACAACTTTTGTGACCTTTTTCTTAGAATTTACTTCGATGGTGAATGTTCTTCTAGTTTACTCCAAGTCTCCGATGGAGTCCTTTTCCAATTTCAATTGCAGAGAAGTTATTTACAACTTCATAAATAATGTGAAGGTTGTAAACTAATTGAAAATGAACGTACGTAAAACTGCTCAAATCCCCGATCAACTCCAAGTTTTGTGCATATATATTTTAGTGTGTCGACTTTATGCCTATATATTTTCGTAATTTTTTGTTTACTCTAGCTTAATAATTAATGTCATTCAGTTTGGTGTGTAGTTTAGAGTTTAGTATAAAATCGAGTCAAGACTTGCGTTTAGATACAATCCTCTGCAGGAAACCCCTACTTGTCATTGCTAACCCCTACTTGTCATTGCTATTAACGATTAATCAATTAAGCTTACAGGGTTTAATTGCGAGCTAGGGTAATACAATGCGCTACAATATGCTTTAGTAGAGCATTAGAATGATGTAAGAGATTATGCTCTAGTAGAGCAACCCTTAACATCATTCGAATATCTTAAATCCATGGTTTCATCCTCATCAAATTGAATCATGGAATATATTATGAGGTTGAGGTGAGGCCCTGATCGGCTCTTGCTCTATGGGTGCTTCCTGCTTTTGCCCAACACGTTTGACTCTCTTGACTCAAAGTTGCAAGAATTTGGTCCATATATCGGTCTCTCTCAACCGACTCTCACGGGAGAAGAGAGAAAACTACCCAGAGCGAGAGGAAAGAAAGCGGAACACTGGGTACTACTTAGGTCTTAGGTACGTAAGTGGACACACAAAAGAAGAGAAGGAATCAAAAAAAATAATTGAGAGAGACGGATAGTAATGATAAAACCTTCGTACCTAACAATAATGAGACATCAAAACCACCTTGTTCTTCATTCTCTGCCCATGCGTGCAAATCATACCAGCCCCAACTCTCCAAGTTCTTTGCAAGTCAATACGAAACGAGTTAGCCCACCAACCCTCTAGTACATCATTCCTAGTTTCTTCACTTCTATACCAATTTATCGTCTCTGTAATTATTACTTGAAGAAATTGAAAGCAATGACATGTACATACAATGATCTATATTTGAGTACGGCTTCGGCAAGTCCATAGTTGTATTCTTCAGAGATCGATCATCTACTTTAGGGTCCCAGCAGATAGTGTGTGCGCTTTAGTAATCATCTTCAGAAACACAATCATCATACTCCATACTTGCTGAGGTAAGAGATCAAGAGTCATCGAAATAGGTGGCCAACATATATAAGAGAGTACTCCAATACAATTAACAATAAATATGTCCAAACTCCAAAGGGTGAGAAGTCACCTGATCTGTCTCCATCTCTCTCGCTCATATTGGTGCTGCTTTGCACATATATTTCTTTCCATAAAAAAACAAGACGCAAGACCCGGCATTAGCTACGACGCAACATCAATGATATCTCAACCACAACACATTACTTATATTTTCGACCAGCACCTTACTGATTAATTGATCGGTCTCATTTCTCTCAATCAATTGAGATATGGCTTCAGCGATTCTCTCATGGTTGAGTTTCCTATTAATAACACTGGGAGTACTGGGTGCACTGTTTGTTAACCCTTCATGTTCCACTTCAAGAAGAGCTCTAGATCTCCACGACCATGGCTTACAGGTGCAAAGTGGGTTCAAGGTGACTCTCAAACACGTGGATTCTGGAAAGAACCTAACCAGACTCGAACGTCTTCAACGCCGAATCAAGCGAGGACGAAAGAGGCTGCAAAGGCTGAATGCAATGAAGCTCAAGAGCTCTACATCACCAGATAGTCATACCCAAGTTGAAACTCCGGTTCATGCAGGCCTGGGAGAGTTTTTGATGACGTTATCAGTTGGTACTCCGGCAAAGAGCTTTTCAGCAATTGTGGACACGGGGAGCGATCTTATATGGACTCAGTGCGAGCCATGCAAGCAATGTTATAAGCAGCCAACCCCGATTTTCAACCCGAAAGAGTCTTCTACTTTCTCAAAGGTGTCATGTACAAGCGAGCTATGTGATGCACTGCCCTCCTCGAAATGCACTAACAAAAGCTGTGAGTATTACTACACTTACGGCGATTCTTCATCAACGGATGGGATTCTCGCAACCGAAACGTTCTCTTTCGGAGACGAAGACTCCAGCGACGTTTCCATTCCCAAAATTAGTTTTGGATGTGGGGGAGATAACGAGGGTGGCGGGTTCAACCAAGGCGCGGGGCTCGTGGGGTTGGGCCGCGGAACCTTGTCCTTGGTTTCGCAGCTCAAGGAACCCAAGTTCTCCTATTGCCTTCCTTCCGTAGACGACACGCAAAGTACGAGCACACTTTTGATGGGGTCATTAGCAAGCTTGAACAGCAGTACATCATCATCTGATGTTGCAAACATCAAAACCACCCCTTTGATCAAAAACCCATCACAGCCTACCTTTTACTATCTTTCCCTTGAAGGAATCACCGTAGGGGGCACTCGCTTGCCTATCGCAAAAGACACATTCACCCTAGGAGATGATGGTGGCGGTGGCCTAATCATAGACTCTGGGACAACCCTTACTTATCTTGCAGAGGATGCTTACGATGCTGTTGTGAAAGAATTCACTTCCCAGATGGAACTTCGGGAGAAAGATGCGATCGACACGGTAGGGCTAGACCTGTGTTTCGAATTGCCAGAGGATGCTACCAAAGTAGAGGTGCCCAAGCTGGTATTTCATTTCAAGGATGCAGATTTGGAACTGCCTAGTGAGAATTATATGATTGCGGATTCGGACGTTGGAGTCATTTGCTTGGCTGCTGGGAGCGCCGGGGATATGTCTGTGTTTGGGAATTATCAGCAGCAGAATATGTTGGTTCTGCATGATCTAGTCAAGGAAACAATCTCGTTTGTTCCTACAAAATGCGACCAGTTGTGATGAAGTTGTTGGTGTGTGTATACATGTTGTTTTGCTATATTGTCATGAATTTCGATCATTTTATTCCTCTCTTTATTTTGGTAGGGGAGAAAAGCAAGGTTGATCTATACATCTAGGATAAACATGTACGGAATCCATATATGGTTAAGGACTTGAACTCTTAATTACATAAATTTGTAAATCAACCACGTATGTATACAATTTGTTTTGGTTCGACCTGAACCTCTATATATATTTATTTTTACTCTCTTTCTCCGCGAGTGTCCATCTCACGTGTCTCAAGACGATTGCAGAGTGTTAGCCATTTCAGAATTGCTGATTTTTTAAATCTTTCAAATTAGACTCGATGAAATTCATAGACCATTCAATAGACGTAACGAAGAGATAAAGAGCATGAACACAAATAATTTGTTAATGCAGGGAACCGTCAACTGAGGTAAACAACTGTGGAATTTAACTCCTGAAGGGCAAGTCCAAAGCAGTTAACTAAGTGAATGTGAACGAGTATGAACTTACAACCGACATGAATAGCTCTGATCTCAGCTATTTCTTACTAGACTCCTCTAGACGGTTGCACAATCACCATGTTGTTGTTCTTCACCTTTTGATTTGCCTCTCTTCTCCTTTGGTAAAATCATTCATCAACCAATTGAACTAAGCTACCGTACATGATAACTATGTCAAAAATCTCTTCGAGTTTTGGGCTGTTCAATGTACAAAAGAGTGACAGCCATATGGTGATGCGGTATTACCAAATGGAGAACAGAATATGATTTTACATGACAATAAAATGCCAGCAACTCCTACATCTTCATCACCTTTTCACCCGGACCTGAACGAGAAACCAGGTCTTTGACAGAACTGAAACACCCACCGGGGGGGGGGGGGTTGAGAGAGAGTGGTACCATTTTTCAAGATCTTGTTACGAAGCAAGGAAAGACAAGATAAAGGTAAAACATGATAGGTAGGGAAGTGTAATACTCACTTCTGAAAGCTAGAACGAGGTATCGTGCTTTGGGAGTAATGAAGAAAAATTAAATCTCCAGCTGTTGCAACTGCTGGCTCTGGAGACCCTTGTGTATTCATATTTGGAACAGTTGTGGAGCTTACACCTATAACAAAACTTCAACAACATTCAGATGTATTTACAGACATGCAGTGTGTTAAAATTAGGTTATCAAGTGCAGCAGCTGCAAAATATTAATGTTCCACAAAATGAAGCTCAGAAGTTATCACAAGCAAGAAATGATACATGATACAATTGTCACTCTAAATAATATTGTAAATAATGAACTAAACAAACTGTTTTAGATATAAATAAATTGGAATTTTCAGCCAGCAATAGACATGGCAATAAACAAATACCAATATCATTTCAGTAGGTTTGATATCTTTTTCAATGTTTTCGTTCAGCAAGTAATGATGTTCCAATTGTCATTTAGTTTACCTATTTCAGTTGGAGTTTGGATCAAGTCACTTACTTGATACGAAAGCTTGCTAACAAAATATCTTGATCAAAATCCAATCCTAAAAGTTTTCAATACACGTCTATTAGTCATTGATGGGCAGTTGGTTCAAAGGAACCATATCTAACTTCACAGTGACCACTAACCACCTATTTGTTGGAGGGCCAATTTGGTTGTTTTGGTTTGCAGAACAGAGTCCTGGAATGAAATGTCCTCATTTTTGACATTGTAGATGACATATGGAGAGTTCTATATTGTCAATGCAATGTTCATGAACAGGAACCAAACTATAAACCAATTATTATGTTTCCATTTTATCAATCAGGAAAAACTGTTTGGAAGTCCTATTCTATATATTAGCTTAATCAACAGATCCAACTGGCATAGACATGCAAATGCAATGATGATCAATTAAGGCATCACATACAAAAGATGAAAAGAGAAGGGAAAAGTCTACCTTGAAATATTATGACACAGAAGAACAATAGTGTGATGATCATGGCAGATATGCCACTTTGCACAGATGATGACTTGGTTGCTTTCGTCTTCTTTGCTGCCTTAATTTGTTGGATTCTTGCACGCTTTCTCCTAGCAAGCTCCACGATCTCCCAAACCAACTTCTGATCAGCAGCATCGAGTGATGGACCTTTAGGAGGTCGCGGTGGCTTCAGGGCATTCCTAGAGTTGGTATTCCTGTGCCTCTCATTCTCATATGTTTTCTCTGCAAGGTTCAAATGCCCTCGACTCTCTTCTGAATTCATTACTACCTTTACCTCCCCACTTTCAATCATAACTTGGCCATATCTTTCCAAACTCCTAGATGATTGAATGCCATATTTGCACATAATTGACTCACTGGAACTCAAATACACCCCCAAATTACTATTCAAGAATTTGTTTTTGAGTCTCTTGCTCCAAAGAAGCTCCAAGCCTGCATCTTCTTGACTAGTATGGCCTCCACTTTCAATGTCTAAATTTTCAACTGCAGCCATATGAATCTTTCAAAGAAACCAACTGATCTTAAATGACCTCTTAAGAAAACCCTTTTAGGCTATCCCTTAATATGTAGGTCTTTGATCATAACAAGCCCAGAATTGTGAAGGAACCACATTGAACCATCAAGAGCTGCAAAGTAAAACAGACTTGGCTCCTTTTCCAGCATAACCCAAGGACCCAATGTAATTAGTACAAAGAACCCAGAAACGTGTTCTTCCTTGGAAATCTGCAAGTAATTTATGGAAATGCTCAAGGTAATGGAAAAACAAACAGCGTATAGGTTTTATAGAAGTATAGAACCGAGCTAATGTATGCTCACAAGTCTAAATGCCGCTGACACAGTGTTGTAGTTACCAATGCCATAAACCACAAGGCTATATAAAACGACAAGAGAAACAGTACGTAAAACCGGTGAAGATTGCATAATACAACCGTCAAAGTCGAAATATATAAGCATAAATTTTTGCCGGCAGAAAATGAACAAACAAAAAAAGCCAGAGAAAGCATGAAATGAAAACTTGGAGGAAGTTGGGTACCTTGGATCAAAGTCAAGAATCCCAAAACGGTGTGTAATCTCAGACTCTCGGACAGAGTCGCAATGATCGATCGATATTCCTCAAATGGAAAACAAAAATTTGAAAAGAGCAGAGATGTTTAAAAGTTAATTTCTGACCCATTAATAATCATATGACTCAAGTAACCGATCATGGGGATGTAGCTCAGATGGTAGAGCGCTCGCTTAGCATGCGAGAGGTACGGGGATCGATACCCCGCATCTCCATTTTTTTGTTTTAATTCTTCTTGTTTGAAGAGGAAGGACGTGGTAAGCAATCACCCAATTAGGCTACGAGGGGCGCAAATTGGACTCCACTACTGCATCTCCTGTTTTCTTATATTAATAAACAGATAATTCCCCGTTAATAAAAAAAACTAACCTCTTCTTTTTGGCCTATAATAAAAACCCCTCAAAAGTTTCATTGCATTTTTTTTTCTTTATTTTATGTTTGCAATTTCTTGAAAAGAATAAACTAATTTTGTTTATTTACTATTTTAGCCTTGTAATATCATTTTTATTTTTTAAACAATTCAATCAATAAAGGGTATAATAAGAGTATCAAAAATTTAACCATCATTCCCAACAATTTGTTTTATATAATAGATATATATATATATATATATATATACAAAAATGTTCACCTGGTCAGTTATTGACCAAGAAAATAATGCTCAACCACCCTTGGATGTAAATCCAATGACAGAGAGAATTATTATTAAGTTTAGGTGTTTTGTTTTCCACCCTTAGATGTAAATCTAAGGGTTATTGAGTATAAATTCTTTGGTCAGCAACTGACCAGGTGAACACTACTCATACATATATATATATATATATATTATATATCTATACTATTATTAAGAGAAGAGAGTTTGTCAGCCAAAACAGAAAAAATTTTACCAAAATATCCCTCAAAAATTAAAAAACATTTGAACTGAAATATTTGAGAAAGACAAAATGGTCAATTCGCAAATAAAAGAAAAACAAAAACAAAAAATTAACAAAAAAATCAAAAATAAAAAATAAAATGGCTAAATACTATTTAGTACCCTGTGGTATGGGTCCAACATCGATTCAGTCCCTCAACTTTTAATTTCATCAAAAACACCCCTACAATATCAATTTCTAATCTAATAAGTCATTCCGTCGGGATTCCGTCAATTCTGCCGTTAACTGCTGATGTGGCATTCCAACTCAGCAAAAGTGGGGCTCACATGGAAGTCAAATTCCCAAAATGACCCTGGCCAACTGAAATGGAAAAATCTAAAATAAACTTAAGATTTTGCAATTTGGGTGACTCGAACCCACGTCTGGACACATGCAATTGAAAGTCAAAATCACCCAACCACTTGCATGGTACTGAATATGCCCACAAAAATAATATATGTTTGTATAACCAACTGGATAAGGAAAAATCCAAAATAAACTCAAGATTTTGCTGTCGGATGCTCGGGCTGCTGCAGACGGGGTTGGGGCCGCGTGGGACTACTGCAAGGCAAGATCTGCT